>JAVQKI010429947.1:0-11108 GCA_036025975.1 Nematalosa erebi | reverse complement strand
TTTCAGCATAGTTTTACAATATAAAGCTTACACTTTCACATTCTTATTAAACTGTGCCGAAATTCATACCTTTAAGGGTAGGTTTGGTTTATTACACTTAAAGCCTTGTTTTCTGATTATGTATGATGAAATGCAATGATTAAGATTGATATTTTGACGAATGCCCCTAATCTGAGAATTTTCAGTTGTTGCTGTAGCACCCCCACCTACAGAATGCCTGCATTCTGAATGCAATAAACTTTTGTTTGTAAAGACGTGAAACTAACAGAGTGGTCAGTAATGTTCACTGTATGTGTATGTACATTTAAGAATTCTCTGATTTACGGTACTAGTAATGGTCAATTACGCTTTCCATCTGTGGGGGGACCCCGAGAACAAAATGGTGTTCCTTTGACTTGTAGCAGCTGTAAACTGTGTTTTCTAGGTGTGCTCTTCATGTGTTTATAGGCTAACTTTTTTCAGCAGGTAATCTTGCAGTCTGCAACAGTACTGGAGCCCATCTACAAGTTCCGATTAATTGCAAATTAGGCAAATTCACTAGATACGCCCATTTCCAAGTAGCAATGCGTATCAGCGTATTTTAGTGTCAAAATGTGTAGTTGCCACGCAAAATGCCTGAAGGTTGTCGAGTATGGAATTATTTTGTGTCTTCATCATTCAAGCAAAGGAAAAAAAAAAGCCAAACAAAAATGATAACTTTGAAAACAAAAAATAAAGGTTGAAAACAAAAAATCAAAGTTTCAAAATTTTTAAGCCTGACAAAATCGACTGTGTTCTCCTTTTTTATTTAAAACATTATGTTTAAGGGTCCAAAGGTTTTGTAACTCGAAAGGCCCTATAATGCACACAAGCTGTCTTTACTATTTTTCCAGGAGCGCATCATTTGCGTGACGATTTGTCGTGCTCCATTGAAAATGCACTGAAATGGTGATGCATGCTATACTTGACGTGGCCAGTGGATCTTCACCATTACAAGCGTGTCAGTCAAAAGAAGAGGTGTGGTCCAGCGCATGCTCAGAAATTGCTATTCTGACGGAGGAGAAATGCAGCGTGCAACTAATTGGGACAATCCTGGTTGAAAGTCACCAGCGCATTACTCAAAAGCTATTTTATGGACATATAACGCTGAATATGGAATATGGTGTGCAGAATACGTGCAGAATACATGCACACCTTGACTTTGTCATCTACAGAGATGCTTAGCAGAGCTTATTCCTGCAAAACACAACTCACTGCAATCAGAAAATTTTAATGATGTCAATGAAGATGTGCTTAAACAACGCAATGCAAGACAAATAATAAATATTAAAATTTTTAAAATTATGACTGTATTATTATTAGCCTACAACCAAACCCACACTACTTTGCAGTGGTGCCACCTCAATGGCCACCTCGGTTAAGACAATTCCTCTGTGCGCAATATCACATCTCCTCCCTCCCGCAAGCCATGTCTGGGGGTTTCGGGTTTCTTGGAGGCTAATCCTAATCACAATATGGACTTTTTCAAGTCTTTATTTATTTTCTTTTTTTTATTTTATTAGCTTTTATTTTATATTAGCCTTTCTTTCTTTTACTCCATCACAAATTAACACAATTTCATTACATGTTATACAGTAGTATTTCAATGTATATGATAAATAAACTCCATGAATACCTTAAATGGCAGATTTCATAGGGAAAAATAAGTGAAATGAACAAGGTGCTTGTGTATGAATTACATTATTCATCAGTGTACAGGTAACTTATCTGCCTCTAACTGTGTGGGCCTGAGCTCAGCTAAGCACTTTGATGGCTGCAATTTTGTGTCAGTCACCTACTTTTTCCTCATGCTTTGTGCAGTCAGCCTGGGTAACCACACTCACCACTCGTTTAGTTAAGCACGCAGGTGTCTGTAGAACGTCGGTCAATTCTAACGTAGTGGTGCACAGCGCATGAATGCCTGGGGGGAGGGGTGGCCGAGGTCAGGTAAGGGAGGGAGGAGGTTAAGGGCTCAGAGCTGTGTGCAGTGCTGAGACGATTCAGATTAGCCACAAAAAAAAAAGTCGCCTGACACAAGAAAGTCACCAGATTTGTTGTCAGTCGCTAGAAAAGCTTTTCAGTCGCCAGAGATGGCCAAAAGTGACAACTTTGAAATAGCAATGCATATCAGCGTATTTTAGTGTCAAAATGTGTAGTTGCCACCAAAAATGCCTGAAGGTTGTCGAGTATGGAATTATTTTTGTGTCTTCATCATTCAAGCAAAGAAAAAAGAAAAGCCAAACAAAAATGATAACTTTGAAAACAAAAAATAAAGGTTGAAAACAAAAAATGAAAGTTTCAAAATTTTTAAGCCTAACAAAATCGACTGTGTTCTCTGTGTTCTTTATTTGAAACGTTATATTTAAGGGTCCAAAGGTTTTGCAACTCTAAAGGCCCTATAATGCACACAAGCTGTCTTTACTATTTTTACAGGAGCGCATCATTTGTTTTTTCCACCGTCGACGTAGGTTGTCTAAATGGGAGGTGAAATTGCACCCATACGGTACTGATCCACTGGCTCGGTCAGATTTTCTAGGCAATCGCGAATCCTCCTGCGTTTTGAAAATGAGGTGTGTCATTTATATTTCAGTTAGCTGCTCCTGACTAGTGGATTTGTACTGCACGAGCACGACGCTCATTGGCTAATGGTTTCGCGTTTGATGGATTCATTTGCATAAAGTTGAGCAGAGCTAAACTTTTGACGCGATAGAGCTATGCACAACCTTACCGAGATGCTTTGCGTGACGATTTGTCGTGCTCCATTGAAAATGCACTGTCGCTAAATTGGCAACGCTGGCTGCAACAGCGATGTGGATAATGGTGTAACGCACCCCAACCAATCAGAATCAGAATAAGGTGGACCTTAGCATGGTAGGGCAGGTGCGCCACACGCAATCCACCAATAATAATCCACCTCTTCTACTGAAGATCCCGCCCATCACATTCAGGGAAACTTTGCCACCAAAACTTTGTGATTATGCGGCCTTCTCTTCCCATTAGTGGTGGAGACCGAGTCTTTGAAGGATCAATTCCAAGACAAGACATCAAAAGCAAAAAATGGTCTCGGGACCGGACTCAAGTACTACAACACTACTATGAAGTCTCTCTAAGTGATGTGCAAATATTGAGAGAGTTCAAATCTATGGTGGTGCCAGGAAATATGATAAGAGTAGCATGTGGGTGGTGGATTACTTACAGTACACTCCTAGTTTATGCAATGTACTCATAAATGACTGTCATTTTCTCACCAGAGAGTTAGCTGCGAGCCATCCTGATGATTTCAGTTAAACTATTTCAACTAGAAATGTACACAATTTGAACCTAATACAGAACACTGCTCATCAACTATTTAACAATCGCATAGCCTACCTGTGCAACCACTGAAAAAATGTTTTAACAGTGCTTTGATTTCAGATGACACACAAAGTGGTCACATCATGTGTGTGTTGCAACATGGAGAATCACATGATTTTTTTTTAATGATCAAGCTAGACTGAAGTACAGTAATACTGTTGGCTGTAGTCATGACAAGCATTAAAGGAGTGCCCATCTGCAGTGTTATGTTTATTGTCCAACACTCCTCCATGCATTTGCTCTCACACACAAACACTCCTGTCGACTACACAGAGACAAGCACTAGGATGTTTGTTCAAATCTTTGCCTCCCTTCAGAGACAACTATATCCATTGGAAGTTGTACATTTTCTGTTGTACAGTTTCTGGTAGCGATCAAGTGGCTGGTCATCTGGGAAAGGCCCCTGATATGCTCCTATGCTGGCCTCCAGCCCAACAGGCCAAAGCCTGCAGCTGTTGTTAGCAGGACACGCCCTTCAAGAGATTCATTTACACAGTGCTGCAAGATGACCTTAGACCCACCTCTGCCTGTGTGTGTGAGTGTGTGACAGCAGCTTCTGTGGACCAGGATGGTCCGTCCAAAACATTCCTTACAGCTTCTTCATGGTACACAAATAAAATGCTTAATGTCAACTGATCCAGTGAAATCACTTGTGTTTTTTTTCCTGAATAAGGTTAGCCTATGCTTGGCCTTCACTACCTTAATCAGATTTCGGAGACATGTTTAACTGAGAGGGTAACAAATGCTGACTACTGTAGAAACTATGCAAAGTATTTGTTGATGTCCAACTCATGAATTTGTGCAGCTGCATAATATCTTCAAACAGAGTGGATCGTCCACTACAAGGCACACTCCGACTAAGACTTCGGTCATCCCCCACCAAAAGATCTACCAAAAGCTTTGCAATTTTTTCACAGTTAAGAACATGTGTTTCCTGACAACCCTGAATCCCTTACTCAATAGGCAAACCAGCTGGCATGGGTTTAAACACTCACCACCACTGGACCACGACTCGTCTCTCTGTAGAGCTGCTGATAACCAAGGTAGATTACTAGAGTGGCTATGCTGTAGAGGAAGGCAAACACTCCAATGCAGACGAAGAACTCCGCAGAAGAAGCGTAGTTTCCTGACAGGTAGTTTTGAGTGGGGGCAGAGGTGGTGGTGGTATTCTCGCAGGTTGGAATAAAGTATGCTTCACTCATTAGCCTGGGAAAAATAACCAAATTGAATTTATATCAGTCACATGATCTTCAGTACACCTATGTCTCCATCTCAGATGGGATGAGCCTATAGCTTCAAAAAAGTGTCTAAAGCGTGTAGACAGTTGAAATGTAATTCACCTGAAGGGGTAGTAAAAGGCGGCTTTAACCTCGGATTTGCTGCCTTCTTGACACACCACATTAAAGCTGGTCTCTCCCGAGTAGCCACCAGTTGTTGCAAATGCAAATATGGAAAAAATCTGCAGGCGCACCCAAATATGTAAACAATTAAACCAAAGACAGACACTGGCAAACATGGCTGTGAAACATGGCTATGAAT
This sequence comes from Nematalosa erebi, assembly GCA_036025975.1. Taxonomy (NCBI): domain Eukaryota; kingdom Metazoa; phylum Chordata; class Actinopteri; order Clupeiformes; family Clupeidae; genus Nematalosa; species Nematalosa erebi. The sequence goes on along the minus strand of JAVQKI010429947.1, from coordinate 6,197 downwards.
ATTAACAATAATATTAAAATGACCAGTGTAACACTGTCCGGTATGAAGACATAAGGTACAGAAGCGGCATGTGTGACTGCTGTGCTCAGAGGAAATGAAGGACAAATAATGGCACGTTTTTAAAACTAAGCAGTGTGTCTGCTGGACTGGTACATGTAAGTACTTTGAGAGATGTTTTCACAACACTTTCAACAGCAGAAGCAAAGTTCATTTCAAAGTTCGTTTCCTCACTTTAACGACATTCTTCCTTACCGGAAGTGGCCCTTTTTTTTTTTTTTTTGCTGATGAAGCTTAGCTTGCGCTGTTGGAGCTGTAATCTCATGGAAGAGTCACTACCAGGTGAAATAACTTTGTAGACCAGTACCGATAATGATCTACAGTAGTCACTGGACAATTCCTATTCACCGCAAAAAGGGTGCTTCTGTTAAGTTTAAAGAAGTGAACAGTTCACTGTTTTCAGCAACAACTTTTAGTGACTTCCTAGTATTTGCTGTAGCTCATTTGTGAAGAATATTTGCTGACAGATGCCCTACATGGATACATCTCTCTGGACATACTACTGACAGAGAAAGGATGAAGCAGAAAGGGTGCACAAAATAGGTGTGTCTCTTACATCTGATTAAGCTTCAATTCTTTGTGTTTCAGTGACCTTGTATCCAGCAAAGGTTAAAGGATACTGTCAACTGGGTCCCTCCCCAATTTGATGTGTGTCCACTAACATAACTTTCTACTGGTCTGGTTATTACAGTCACCATCACTTCCCACCTACAAGATGATCCGGATCTTAAACAGAATTCTGCATGACTGATCTGCTTTCTTTAAACTGAATAAGTACAAAATGAATAGAAATAAGTACCTGTCTGCAGTCACCTGCTTACTTTAAAAAACGTAACATTAATGGCAAGAGTAAAGTGTACGCTGGTGGTATTCAGAACATGCACTGTTAGCAGACAACTTAATTCAGCATAGGCTATACACAGTTAAAATTCTAAGTTAGGCCTAGGCAAAGGCAAAAGCCTAAACAAGGCATCGTATTTCATAGACATGTAGAATGCAAGCTTCCGTAGAGGAGAAAATGATTAGTAAAGAAACAACATCTTACAAAAGTTAACGTTTGCCCTCAAAAGTCAAGACATTTACGAAGTTAACGTTGAGAGGGTAGGCAAAGTGGACTGAACTAGTGGATAGCTTGCTAACTCGCACAACTAAGTTACAAATAAAGTTCAGTCGAGTTACATGCGGACATCTAACCAATGTCAAAAAAGACGATTTTCTTAACGTGACTATTCTAAAACATAGGCAAGGTTGATATGGCCTTTCAAGGTTTAGACAACGTTAAAGGTCTGCGTTATTTACTGTAAGGTAGCTGATTTATCAGACGACAAAATGTGTGACAAATAGCTACTCACCGTCTCGAGAACTCGAATAAACCCCAGAGGCTCCTTCAGAGGTCCGAGATCAAGGCTGAAGGCTGTCATAACTTTCTGCGGAAGGTGACGTTAACGAAAAAAAAATGTATGTTAAATAGCATTAAATTCGTCTTAAATAGACTAGCAGTAGAGTGAACGAGTAAAATCTTTCTAGGCCATTAACTAGGAAGAGTGCCGTGCTAGCGCCGCGTAGCACACATAGGCAGCATACTCGAGAGTTTATGGGCAGAGCCTCATTCTGATCTTTGCTTATCGCTTATCGCTTATCTGTTAACGTTCTCTTCTCTCTTACCTGTGTAACCCCGTCCATTTTGCTATTGAAAGTCAACAAGGGTAGTAAACCCTCTTAATGGTTTTACTACACTTTTCGGGGGTGGTCCTCAACTGTCTGACTGCACAGTAGACTTGTCAAACTTTTTTTTTCTTGGAAACTTGTTTCACACGTGATTCTGTAGGCCGAGACCTTAAAGCAACAGTCAGTCGTTGAACTTTTAATAGGCCAATAATTGAAAGCAACAATAGTAAACTGTTATTGTAAATTTGACCTTGTTGATTTTCTTCCTTATTAACTGGTTTCCCTTGTGGCATGACCTTTGCCGAGTCAGTGTCATTCAGTGGCATATCCGTCGTAATACAGGGTCTATTTGAAAATTCCTCGGGATCCCTGCTATTTTGCAGCAGCAAACACCAAATATATTGCTATTTCCGAATCTAATCTCCTTAGAGACAAAAAACAGCAGATTTAGTTAAGTTTTACTTGAAGTTCTTTTTACTGATCATCTTTAGACCTGACTTTTTGAATAGCCTCTCGCTGCAGGCTGACATTTTAGTCACAACCCTATAGGCGACGTACCATCCTGAATTGGCCACAAGATGTCGCTGTTTCTGCTTAAAACAATGAAATGAATGGGCAAAACAAACGTAAATTATTCTTGCTTTGCATAACATATTCCATCCGTATGATATCATTACTATACAGCTTAACGTGTTGTTTTATTAGAAACTTATTTTTCTCGCAGTTATAACTCAACTTCAATGTAACACAAGTCCACTGTGTCATCTTTCCTTCTGGAAAAAAAAAAAAAAAAACAGGCCTTCAGCCCCTCACCCCCCCTTCCCCAATAATTAAATAAAAACATGAAGAAAGTCGGTCATAAATACACACACAGGAAAGTTTGGTTACAAAATTAATGAATAGAAAATAATATTGCATGCTCAAAAAGACTGCATCCATAAAGCAGGGCAGTTGTGAACAGGAGAATGTATAAACATACCACTCAGTGGACAAACCAAGAACAGTAAGGTGTTTGGAGACAGGCCTCCTCTTATCGCTGGTTCATTTCTAAGGAATAAGAGTGCCTTTGTTTTTCTCTTTTTGCAAGTCGCCTGAGCTGGCATGGGGGAGGGGTGCCTCTGCATTGTACTGTATTTGCAGTGGAATGCTGCCTGATAGATCACAGCCAACATAACCTGTGTGTCACAGAGTAATGGGTTCAGTGTGTCATGTATTAGTATATCATATTCCTGTCTCTATCTGGTCTTATACAAATAATCTCAGTTTAAACTGTCATTATCCAAGCTGAATGTGGCATTGAGAAGTCGTGTACAAAAGCTCCAGATTAATCTCAGGGTGGAGCGAGCGTCCCATCTTATAGGGTTCCATTATGCTAGTGGTGTGAAAGTGCTTAACAGTCTCCCGCCAGCATTCTCCTCAAGGCCATTGCAGGGGAGAAGAATGTGCCTCAGTTAGAGCATAGAAAATCTGAGTCAAATGGTTGCACTAGGCCAGTCGTGTCTAAGGCATGGGGGTGGGGTTGTGAATGAGGCAGCATGGTTGACACAAAATCCCACTCTTTTCCTCACACCACATGATGTACTGTCATGGGATAACCCAAGCTGTGGGTCCCTTCAAATCACCCATTAAATCACATGCATGGAGACAATTTAATTAGCGACCAGATCAGACTCAGTGCGTAGGGTGGGCCTAATTGATAAATCTGATTTTCCCAATCAGTAATAAATACCACTCCTAAGTCATCTCAACCCAGAAAAGTATCAAAGGACCTCAAGGCCACAAGCCACTTAATGACAGATCTGAATAAAAATAATGATAATTAAAAAATGATCTCACAGACTAGACAGCCATAATATCCCATGATAGCTCAAACATGCAATGAGGTAGACCAAGCACAACAGGAGCCATGCCATATCAAAGTTATTGAACAAATTAATGTCACTCGAGCTAATTAGGCCTGAGTTTTACTCTGGGTGTAAGTTTTATGCAATTAAGGTCATAGATTACTTTAAATATCAGGGGCCAGGATACAGACCTACCGTATCAGTGGCTTTGGATTCATTTCAACAGTCCCATCATCAGTGGTGTCATTTTCTGTTAAGACCTGATTAGTCAGATGCGAGCCTAGGATATACTCTGAATTAAGATTAAGGAAACTGCTCTGTTTGGGTTTCACTAAAGATGGATATTTGATAATCCGTGGCAGCACCCACACTAGCCAGATTTTAAAGTCAAAGTCAGCTTTATTGGTCAATTTCTTCACATGTACTAGCCATACAAAGGAATAAAAATGACATTTCTCACTGTCCCATGAGTAAACAAGGCAAGACTAGGCAAGACAGTACAGTACAGTGCACAGGCACATCAAAAGTCAAAAATATATCCTAGTCACTAAAGTAACAATAAAAAAGTGCAAGAAGCTTAAGGCTTATACTACTTTTACTGGTACAAGAACTATCAAAGATATAATTGTAACAATAGGGTGTTTCAGCAGTGTGCTTTGGAAAAAAGTAGTTCTCTGTGAGAGTAGCAGCCAAGGTTGTATGTGAGTGTTGGTAGGGTTTTTAGTGCAAGATAGTAAATAATGATAGCAGCAGTAACAGCAATAATAGCAGCAGGTGTATGTAATTTGCATAGTGCAGAGGCAGTTGTTTCTGTCTTTGTGGGTCAAGTCAAGAGTGTTTTCTTTGGGGAAGGCATAGGTTCCTGCCAGTCTGATGGCTCTGGTGTTTGGGGCTGGGGTGGGGAGGGGAGAGAGTTCTACAGTTTTCACAGTGTTGTACAGACAATAAACCGTACTATCGCGAGTTCTGTTAGTTCTGGATTTAGGCTACTTCTGATTTTTATTTTGTGGCGTAGGCCTAAATATTTTATTGAGTTGTGTGTGTGTGTGTGGGGGGTGTACTCACAAGGTAATTCTGTTAGTTATATAGAGTAAGATAATATAGCCTACATAATATTTGTCCCGATGCATTCTCTAACATGTCAACTGCGTAACATCAAAACTATTTTGTGTATAATTCATGAAGTAAGGCTTTACGCAGAACTGGATTTGTCCCAGCACAACCGAACTTGAGTGCTAATTTAACTTGTGCATACAAACACTGACACAGACCAATGAGAAAAAGAAGCATCTCGTGTCACATGAAGCAACAGCCAATCATTTTGTCTTGCCTCCAAGGTGCAGTCTTGTGTTTTAATATAGGGACTCACATTAAAGGGACATTTTGTCACACAATGCAACCATAATATTACTTTATTTAACAATTTCGTCGATTTATTCGAGCAGTTTACTTAACTAAATCTTTTCACAAACTCGTAAATTTCTTCAAATTAATAATACCTCAAGAAAACAGCGTTGTGCATCAACGCGCCGCCTCGAAACGTAGCTTCTGACCCGTATCTGCGATGAGCAGATCAGATAGCCCGCTGTCAGGAAAACTGTGTTTTTGTTGATGACATCTTCGGCCGCACTGGTGCGACCTTCAGTGTAGCACTGCATGGACCTTTGATTCGGCTTTCTACTTGGATTTTGTCACAAAGTTGCAATAATGGCGAGACTGTGGTACTGCCTCTTAGTTTTTTTTCTACCCGTGGTGTTTTGTGTTGAATTTCGAGAGGAATCTAAAGACTCATCTCGTTCACAATCTTTTTTTGCGAAGCGCTCCCAACTGGGACAGCACCACATTGCAAGATCACTTGGGCACAAAGTCAACAAGAGGAGCACGGATTCAAAGGAAGACTGTAATGCTCTTCAGGGATATGAGACCAAGTTAGCCGACAATACACACACCGTAAGTCACTGAATTGCTCATGCACCTGTGAAACTCGCACACATTCAGACCGCCCGTTTGTTTTAGGCTATCTATTGTTTGTCCGCCTAGTTTAGCCTTTTCCCAAACGAAATGTAACTGTAAAAGTTCAAAGGAAGAATTAGCTAAATTTCCTTTGAATCTCCCAAAAATAGACGATGCCTTTTAATAGAATGCCTTTATAGTCTAATTATACAGCTCACTGTTTAAAAGCCCTTGGTTTGGTGGGGGTTTTATAGAAGATACATAATAACACCACATTGAAGACTTCTTTAGGGGTAGGACCAGGGTAGCGCTGTCCCACACTCAGTCCATGGCATAACCGAAGGGGACTCAGATGGTTCAAACTCGTTGCACTGGATAAACTTGTGTAACAACATACAGAACAGGCCTCTTGTCACGGGTTGGGGAATTGATCTAGAGCTTTCAGCTTACAGCTGAAGTCTGGTCCTCTTCTTGCCTACACTTTCACACTGTTGCACATTTAAGCTGTTGTTAATTTCTACAGTGGGAATGTCAGATCAGTATTTTTTATTTAAGATAATGTTGAATTTCCCTTGGTTTTTCACTTATGTGGCTTTGAGTGGTCTGCATATAGTCTAGTTCTTATGTAGTGTGTGGGGGTGTGGGTCAATTAGAACAGACCTGCTTTAAGAGATT
>JAVQKI010429710.1:0-17057 GCA_036025975.1 Nematalosa erebi | reverse complement strand
AAATATTAATCTTCTGTAACCACAGACCATGTTTCAGTCACCATTTTACTTCATCATATTTGTGTTAAACCACTAGCCAACAACAATATTTGTCTAGTTGTCTGACATTCCATAATATTTTACAATAGCCTACAATACCTTCTGGTGTCCATATCCATTTGAACTCTCATGGGCCACATATTTCACAGACTGGACTTCACAAATCGACTCCTACAGATTATGTTGACTTTCCAGGTATAACAGCAAAACACAAACCGCGCAGACACTTACATCGTCTTCTCAGGTAGTTGTCAGACATTTTGGAGCGGGATGTAATCCATATCTGGTCGACTCGACTAGCGTGCTGAAAGTTGGTCGAGTTACTTTCAACGTACAAACACTAACCGTCTGGCCTAATCTCTATGTTACCCGAATCGCTTCCCCTTTAGTTGGCAGAGGAAACAATGCTAAGTACTAGCAGATATGTCAGGATTAGAGGGAATTAGCCAGGGTTGCGCCATGAGCCTTTCCCCTTTTAGATGCGCATTCATTCACAAACCAAAGCTGGTTAGCACCACCGAAAATACTGAGAAGAGAGAAGGAAGAGCACAGCTGATGTCTTTCAGGTTTGGAGGAGTGCCACATCAGGCCCAGTAGGCTAGCTTAATTTTCACACCTGTGTTGGGGCACAGTATCATAGCCTTTAGGCATGTACTGTAGGGCGGATAGGTCGCTTCTCCCTGTTGATACGTTGTACTTGATAGTGGGTAGGCCAAAAATATTTCACATTGTTTTCAGAGGCAGTCTATACGTGAATGTAGTGTCAAAGAAAATCTTTTTAACTCGCCAATGTATCATTCATTCAGTGTAAAATGTAACAGGTCCATTTAGAGTCTTGCTACAGAGTATAGAGATAATAAGCCATAAATAAATGAATGTAACAAGATAATACTGTGTTCAGAGCTCAGATTTGACAAATTATGATCCCATTATTCTTAGCATCATCTCAGATTACCTCCTGATGAGCAATTAGTTGTCTATACAGGTACACAAAACAGTAGGTAATTGAGCCTGTGAGGGACATAATGCACAGGAACTGAAAGACCCCAGACATGTTAAATAATTGATAACCCTTCTGTTGGTAACAACAGGGCGCAACACTAGAGAGACAGAGAGACATCCTTTGACCTATTCTGCTGCTGATTTACAGTGCAGGGAAATGATGACCTTAGAGAACCTGTGTGTGTGTGTGTGTGTGTGTGTGTTTGTGTGTGTGTTGTCAGAAGCGGTTGTTATTCAAAATACTTTGAATTATTAATCATTTAGACAATTTTTTAATTATAATTGCCAGTCATCACAGGCTTCAATAGTCTGTAGGCTTTTTTTGAGAGAAAGAAATGGCCATAAATTACCCATTTACCACTCTACCCTTCTAACAATGACAATGATGATCTGGTCCAACAGATCTGTGACACCTAGGTACAAGTGATTCCCAACAGTGCAGGGTGTCTTTTCCAAACGCTCTAAACCATATGGAGCCTAAGGACTAAGTTTTTTTGGCATCATTGCTTTAGACTGCAGAGAAATACCCAGAAGAAAATTATCCTACAATTTCATACTCTAGCTTTAAGGTTCAAAAAACGTCATCTTGTTATATTATCATGGAAGTCTCAAAATAGCATTTCCTCAAAGTATAATGCCAGTCAGTTTCATTAAAGAGACATTAATACATAATGTCTATGGTCCTGAAACATTCTGCTCTGTTCTTCTCTTCTGTAGCAACTCGAGGCTTTTAGGGAAACCAGATACCCAGCAGGCAAGGAGGTGGAAACGAGAGCAGGGATAAACTTGTGGTGTCGGTAAGTGGGTTAAAGTTTCAGTTTAACCTTTGTGCGGTGGGACGAGAAGGGAACCACCGCTGAGAAAGAGGTTCCCCCCTGCAGGTATAACCAAGAGGGGGAAAAAACCCTTTGGCTATACCTGTGCTTTAAGCTGTATGTGTGGTAGACTGTCATTTTTTAGAAATTGTCAATGCATATTTCACTTTGACAACTAGATTCTCAATGTTACAATATCAGAGCATAAATATAATGTTTCATGATTATCTTTTTGGTAGTAGTGTAAATAAATACAAAACTGTCTTTCACATCAGTGTTGTTTTAGAGGACATAATACAGCTTTGTCATAGCAGTCTCTCCCATTGTTGTGCCTATACAGCCTACTGTTATGTTTAGGAATATACATAAATTGGCTACATCCCAAGTTATTGTTTAAAAAATAATTTTCACTAACCTTTACTGTATGTCTGATGATCTGACACTTACAAGTGAGATGAACTTTAGTGTCGTAACGCAATGTGAAAGCATGCATACAGGCATTCACATCCACGTTCAGCTGCAGTCACATTCAGTACTTGCACATGACAAACTTAAAGACACAGACACCAGCATACACATAAACACATTCAAACAACATGTCATTTGGTTACATCAACACCCAAAAGCTGAAAGTTTGCAAAGCAGGCAAACTAAGCAGCTAAAGTCTCTCTATCTCTTTCCCTCTCTCTCTCTCTGTATCTCTCTCTCTTTCTCTCACACACAAGCACACACATGTGAACAGATAGACAGTAGGCTATGTATCAACACAGAAATAAATATTTGCCTAGTGTATGATTTACTAATCTCGACAAGCGTGCCACACTCTACTATCTACTCTACTTCTCTACTCTCTATTCAAATCAAGCACCTGCCAGTACAAAGCAAGCTAACAGCTCTCTTACACTACCCAGTGTGTTGCTGGCAGGCCATGCCGGTGACACCAACAGTGGGGTAACTCAAAGAGAACCTTGTTTAAAAAAAAACGCTTGACAGCAAATTATCTAACACTCTGAAAGCAGGAGAGGACAAAATCTGACATCTCACATCTGTACTTACTTTCTTTGCTTGGATAAGATCTACATGGTCAACTATCAATCAGTCATATCCCCCAAGAGACGGGCACAGCCGAGTGAGCAGTCCAGCGCTGTGAGTCGGATGAACTCCTTTACCAATGTATAATTAATCACCAAAAAGTAACACAATATTGCATAAACCTTAGTGACATGGCCCTGATCATTAGTTTAATGATCATAGAGGTAACAATAGATGGATGAGACTTGGCAGCAGGCACAAAACAGGACAATAGACAATAGAAAACAAAATAAGACAAAAAGATTACATTATAGGAGTATAAACAGGACTTTAAAAACAGAAACATGTGAATCCATTATGCTCCCCATTTGTTGTGGCTTGGAATCACAAAATTACATCCTGCCAGAGAATCTCAGTTGGCAAATGATGAGGAAGAGCGAGGAGAAGTCTCTCCTTTTTGACTGATGTGCTGTTATCTCCCTTCCTGGCCTTGTTGTCAAAAGCAGGTTGGAGCTCATCATAGCAGCACTCATCATCACAGATGAGGCCTGTGCAACAGATGGCGGTGTGTTTGCTGCCTTCTCTCCGCTCACTCAGAGGGAAGATCACAGACATGGATGGATCAATCTTGGGGGGACATCTAGTGTTCCCATCACTTGACTCTGCTACATCACCATTGCCTTTGAGGCTGAGCATACACCAGGGCTTTATTACAGTGTCTTTGAAGAGGACTGCCTTTTCCTCCTCGGTGATTTGACTTGTTACACATCATAAAAGTGATGGATCAAACCATACAATAACAAATCATGGGGTCTCTGTCAGCACTACCAAGGGGCTTGAAGTTACTGCGGCTACATGGATGAGGTCTAGATTCAGCCAGAATCAACCTTTTTAACCAACAAGTTATATGAATTCTGTCTCTATTTAGTTAAACTTAGTAAAACTTCTTTCTCTCTCTGCCCCCGCTCCTGCCCTCTCACTACCCATTTATTCCATGTGCAGATATAATTAGTGATCTTGGTGATTAGCTAAAACACTATCCTCTATTCTGTCCTTCCAGGACATCCAGAACACTGCACAAGGTCTGCCCTTATATCATCAGATTACTGGCGATATGTTTTAGAGAGGTGTCCAGTTGCTGTGATTTGAGCCACGTGTGGTGTCAGTCAGTATGACAGGAGTTTCACAGCTGGCAGTTCCTGGGAGGTAAACAACACAGCCCAGTGCCTCTCTGTCTCCTTCTCTCGCTCTCTTTCTCTCTCACTCTCTCACACACACACACACACACACACACTTACACTCTCTTCCCATTCATCCCTCTCTCTCTCTCTCTCTTTCTCTCTTTCTTTCTCTATCTCTTTCTCTATCTCTCTCCATCTCTTTCTGCCTGTCAGGTAGTTAGGCCCAGCCCGACAGCATTGTGTCTGTGTCCGTTTTCGATGAGATGAAATATTCATAGCTCCTTCTCTGTTTCAACTAGGCCATAATGAAGATCCTGTGTTTCTCATTAGTGTCTTCAACTCTCAACCTTGTCCATCACCACACTGACACACTCACTCACGCGTACAAACCCTCATAGAAACACACACATACACACACACACACACACTTAAGTGCACATACCCACAAACACACACAAACACAAACACACAGGTGTGTATGGGCACACAGACACACGTGCACACACACTTTTTAACCCAGTGCACCCCCTCCTTTCCGCTCTCATTCCAAAGTCTTGAGTTTCCACAACACACGCACATTTCCTCGGTTGAGGACACAACAAGGGCACCGCTTCCCATCTCTTCTTTCACTCTTATTCGCCCCACTTAGCGAGTGGAGAGAGCCAGCCCACACCAGCCTTATGTCACAGCGGCACTTAGAGATGTGGGTGGAACTGATATCGCAACCCCTACCCTTTTGGGCATCAGTCAGAGCATGGTGGCTTGGTGGCAGCTGATCGATATTTCCCTGTATGAAGCAGTCAGTGTCATGTCAGAGGCATGTCAGTGAGCATCATGTCTAACCTGGGACACCTGACACACGCTGCACCTACTGTTTGACTTCTAGAATATTCCCCCATTCACGTTGTCTTCCTAGGTGTGCGGTAAGTCGTGCCTTCTTGTCTAAACGTGGCCAGATTGGGTTACCCGCGGTTACGGCCGGCAAAGCAACTCATTTCCTGCTCCAGTGCATTACAAATGGCCAAGTGGGTGTGGCCAGCCACCACTGACTGTGGCTCCCATAGACCAGTGCATGCTTTCCTGCTGTACACACACTCACTCACTTTCTCTCTCTATGTCCCTCTCTCTCTCTCTCTCTCTCTCTCTCTCTCTCCCTCTCTCTCTATCTATCTGTCTTACACACACACAGACACATAGACCACAGTCTCATACACCAAGAGCTATTTTAAGATTTAGTGTCTGGTCTGGTAGTCTATACTTTATCATAAAAACAATCCTTTATAGTGAAAAACTGAGCTCTGCTACCCCTCCCTCTTTCTCTATGTGCCCGTGTGTATGTGTGTATGAGTGTGTGTGTGTGTGTGTGTGTGTGTGTGTGTGTATCTTTGATCATACAGCATTAGAAACCAAACCATTAAAATATCCTGCACTGTCAAGCCAGATTAACTACACCATGACAAACAACTTGACTTGTTTAATACCTTTTCTGCCTCAAAGATAACAAAAGGCACTGGTCAGCCACCAGGCCCTGGGAACAAATTGATCTACAGAGACCAGACAACCTAACAAGCTTTCGTATTAAAACACATTTTAAACTTAATACCTATAGTGACTTCCACACTAGCATACAGTCACTGAGTGTGAAAATGTTAATGGTAGGCGTTTAAGGGAGCAGTAAATAAGCTTAATTCTCTGACAGGTCACCCAGATCTTGTTCCAGGTAATTAAACAGAGTCGGCCTTCCGATCCGGCCATTAGAGGCTATAGACTGGGAAGCAGAACCTCCGCAGAGCCAACGAGGCGTTAGCAGTGCAACTGTGTACAGTATAGATCGTCCAAAATGTGATTGATGTGCTGTAATTAAAGCAACACATGGCAGCATAAATCCCTGTCTCTTGTAGTAGTGGTGAGGGGAGTCTTAAAGCATATGCCCAAGAAACCCAGGGCATATTTTCACCTTGACCTTTTAATAAAATGCAATTTACCTGTTTTAAATTAGTCTCCCTGACAGTCCTTCTGCAATGTTTTCTCATGCAGTATCCTCATGTTACAGAATCAAGTGTATTTGCAGTGCACTATTATGAAGTTTTTAAATGTCAGTGGCCAGAAGGATTTCATTCCTTATGTGGCATTTGCCATTTATAGTATGTGCATTGTGTGTGTGTGTGTGTGTGTTTGTGTGTGTGTGTGTGTGTGTGTGTGTGTGTGTGTGTGTGTGTGTGTGTGTGAGAGAGAGAGAGAGAGGGAGTGAGTGAGAGAAAAACAGAGAGGGATTGAAATAAAAAGGAAAAGACAGACAGGCTATTACAAAAACACACACATACTAGCCCACACACACACACACATGCAAACACTCGCACCATTACAACACACATCCCCCTTTGGTTCCCTTGCATGAGAAGAAGAGCTGGTTCAAAGGTTAAATGGCTCTCAGCAGCACTTCTCACACTGGTTTGATGCTCTGGTGACTGCCATTGAAATGACAAGGGACTATTCCCATGGAGCCTCACGTAGGAGAACAATACTGAGCTTCAATTTTTGTGAGTTTTCTGCATGCTAGTTTTACATACTACGTTATCATACTACGTAGATACAGTAGGAACATCAACCTTTCACTACAATCATGCACCCAATCACACAAAATCACCACACAAAATGTTGTTATTGATATAGCCGACTGGAGTTGAATGAGTGGGTGGTGGAGGTTAAGGCGTTTTATGACAAGAGATACTGAAATGCATGCTTTGACAACAGTCGTAATACACTGAACGTTGCTTGTAGCCAGCATTTCAGGCAGATCAGTGTCCACCTTTACTCAAACAGAGGTAGGCTTTTAAATCCCCATTACAAGTGTCATAAATGCCCACTCATAGTAAACTCTTTGTTTACCAACACCCAACAGCACAGATGTTCAGTTATTGATTAGCGTAAACCCTGTCAGGTCAGCTAATTGTTTTAGGTGATTAATATACCACGTCTACATTTACATCAATAGACATTGACATTTCAGTTTTATGCATCTCTGCTTGGCTCAATGTTATGACTGAAGTGTTAATGGCAAACCATTATGGGTATTAACTTACCGTTAAACATTTCACACTGTAATCAGCACAGGACAGAACAAACAAACACACACACAGAGAAAGAGATATCCTCTCCCTTCAGCGTGTCTTTGCTGAGTAGCCAGCCACATTCATGATGATAAATGGCAGCAATCCTCCTCACACTGAGTACAACTAAGAACCCACCGCCTCTGAATCTGTCTCAATTACTTATGGGTCATTTGCTTGTTTACAGTGTACACAAACACAAACTGCTGACTTTCTCTGGACACATTCGGAATTACACTCTAGTGTGTCTCGCAAACTGATGTAACCATAAGACATGCATTTCATGCAGCATCTAAAAAAATTGTTGACAAAGGTGATGCCGTCGTTGATGATGTTGACAACAGTGGCGGCGGTGATGATGATGAGGATGGTGTTGGACAAAAACGGTGAGGAGGGGGTTGGGTTTGGAATGTAATGATGAGTGATGAAGAGGAGTTAATGGCGTTCGATTAGTGAAGCGAGACCCTTACCAGCAGTCGCTGTCACTGTCTCCAGACATGTGATGGGGAAAGTTGTGAGAGAGAGAGAGAGAGAGCAACACAGCTCTGCGCTGTGTGTTATATGCTGTGATTCTGAGTGGCATGGGGATGGCTTTTAACACAATTATGCTGTTGAAAATGGAGTGGCTCTAATGCGAGGGGACTGTAGCCCACACATGAGCCGCTGCGTCACAATAACATGCATTTTCTCACAGGTGGAGGCGAGATCTACTGGTAAAAACACAAATCTAAACCACCTCATCTCAAGATATTTGAAAGAGATCGGTAGCTTGGTTCATTGTGTCAAAATGGTTCGTTTACAACTTAACTTCATTTTGAAGTCTGTGGTTTACTGTGTTTGAAGTTCACAGATCTGAACAAAACTCCAGGACCAGTGGGCTTGATGTTATCGAGCTCTCCGTGTGCTAGATGTACAAAACAATTTTTGTGAGAGTTGAAGGGGCACAATGGCACACTGGTAGTTCAGTGATTTATCAGAGGATTGACAGTCAGGGATAAAATTATGTCTCCATGTATTAAAACGCTATGGGCCATGCTATCATACAATTACTATCAGAAGGCTAGCTCACAAAACATCATCTGGGCTGTGACAACTCTACTTATGAGACGAGATGGCAGTGTCAATGCACATAAACTGTGTTTACAGATAGAAATGCATCTCTGTGTCTTGAAGCTCAAAGATTCAAACACAAACAAAGACTTTCTTAAAATAAATCTATATAATACAAAAGGATACATTCAGAAATATTAGTGGTGCATCTTATGTAACTTTGAGAGGTTTACAGGTTACACCCTACAATCTTTGTTGTCTAGTTCCTTTTTTAACCAGCTAGCTAAGGACAAGGCCTCAAGGACAGCAGTGAGGGCCACTCAGTGGCTGCGGGGAAGGGAAGCGGGGAGAGGGGGCGTGCGTGCGTCAGTGGCTTGATGAGGCCATTGATGAGGCCAATTTTAAGCCCACGGGGGGTAGGAGGGAATCACCAAAGAGTATGAAGAGAATGAGGTGTGTGTGTGTGTGTGTGAGATAGTGTGTGTGTGCGAGTGTTTGTGTGCAGGCAAAGAGGGTGGTCGGCACGTGGGTTGAATGCATTGCCTGTTCGAGTGTGTGCGTATGGACGTGGCTTTGTGCGGGGGCAGCCAAGCGTGTCTGGCCCAGCTGCAAGGGTCTGATAGCGGAGGGATGGGCTGGGGGTGGGGGGGGTAAGGGTTGGGGGGGATATGTAAGGTTCTCAGAGCCTCACCATCCATCACTTATCTCCAGCATCATCATGACCACCAGCGCCTGCTCGCCCTATCATACACTTCAACCCACATGCTTATCAGCTGTGATGCTCCCATGAGGGGATTGGATGCTACTCAGGGCAATGAGGAGACTGTGCAAATCTGGCCTGTTAGAAAGAAAGAGGAAAATGTAAACAATTGTGTACATGGGAAAGGCCAGAGGCAGTGGACAGCAATGAGATGTTGTGTCATATTATTGATATTTTTGTATAATGAATTGTGGGAAATAATGTCTCCACAAAGATGAAACAGTATATGGGTCATGCCAATGATAAACAAGATGGAAAAAAACTGGGATGAAACATTCCACTGCTGGAATGAAATCAACACAGTCCATCTGAAGTTACAAATGAAATGCTGATGACCGTGACAAAAATAATCTGCCTTTTTTATGCTACAGGGCAGCTTGTGCTCGGCGCTGCCTTGCATAAACCCATTCTGTACTGTATCTGAATCTCACTGCATTTGTTATGGTTCATTTCAATCATTATTCATTGGCATGATTGATTTGATATTTTTAGCACCCTTTGATGTACAAATTGAATTCTCAGTTAAATCTCCTTGCCGAAAGGACTCCAATTTGCTTTCTCTTTTGCTGAGTGAAAAACCACTACTCAAGATAATATGTGTTCTTGACTTTGGGTATCTGTAAGTTTTGCTACACTAAAAATATTAAGTACTGCAACATTTTGCTGTGTTATTTACATGTACTGTATGGTGTGATATTTTATCATTGAAGTTGCAACACTCACATTCAGGAGCAAGACATGCACATTTTTAATATTTTGAGATGCAGGAAAAAACACCATTTGAAAACATAGAGCCTACATACACTGTCATAGACTGTTTAACGCTGCAGGCATTGTGTAACATCTCAGATAGGCAGAGGCGGACTCAAGCTTTTGGATCACTGCTTAAGGATGACCTCTTCTGTCCTCTCCACAGCTCCTTAACAACATCTCCAGACCACTGTGAGTTTGTATGTATGTGTGTGTGTGTGTGTGTGTGTGTTTGTGTGTGTGTATGAGTGTGTGTGTGTGGGCTCGCAAAATGCAGTCGCCAGACCCTACAGAGCAATCAAATGACTCATCCCTGCATGCCTAAAATGTATTCTGTGGTTGCATAACGTTTGAGCTTTCGCATAGACGCCCGCCGCAGTATGCTGCTCTTGCCCTTAATCAGTGAGCAATTGCTCACTTTGTGAAGACAGCTCACGACGTCTACTCGTTAATGGGCAAAGTCAGGGATGGATTAAGCCTCCTCACTGTTCTCATACAGCTCTATGCTCTGTCTCAAATTATGGGATGGCACTATGGCGGGGTTAGGCTGTTTCAAGCTTAAAAACGGAGAGAGAAGGAAGAGGAGAGGAAAGGACAAAAGAAAGGAAGACAGAAAGAGATGACGGGAGGCTATAAAGTAGGCCTGAGGCAAGGCTTTTCCCATCAATCGCATCCTTGCGCTACGCTATATTGACGCGTCCCGTTCAGTCGAGCGTGCCTGCCTCATCAGAGCGCCTTGCGCCCAGACGACGCCCTCTAGGCATAGCCACTTACAGGCATCCCCTGCCCGTCCCACTTCCCTCTCTGCCCAGCATGCTCTTCCCTTCTCTGAGCGTGTATGACTACTCTCAGCCTCTGGCTCCTGCTCAAGGACTCAAATCTCATTTTTCTTCAAGGAGAAAGAGAAAGGAAGAGAGAGAGAGAGGGCTGGACTGCCGGTGTCTAGTTGGATAGAAAACAAAATGGCCACCTTTCAAAGACAGTCGAAACACTATTATCAGTTCTGGCACTCTGGCAGCACATCAGTCTATGTATGTGTGTGTGTGTGTGTGTGTGTGTGTGTGTGTCTGTCTGTCTGGTGTGTGTGTGTGTTTACAGATGTACAATAATTGATTAAGGTCATCAACTCTAATAAATAAGGTCATTGAGGCTAGTCCCAGAGATGATTTTCTGTTCAACCCACACAGACTCCCTGATACCTCACCACCTCAGACAGCCGCTCTCTCTCCGTCTGGTGGGAGGACGCGCTCTAGAAATTTCCGTCTGGCCATGACAGCAGACTCCCCCACCGCAGCTCATTGGGAAAGCCAGGAGTGTGTAATTAGCATCTGCTGCCATAATAAGGGGTCAATGCAAGTGAAGGGAAGGAATGGGGGGACAGGAGAAGATGATTACACAGCTAATCCACAGCTCACTCCACCAGAAGCTACACACACACACACACACACACACAATGGGACCTTTTGACAAGGTCCACTTTTTGCTGGTATTCCATTCAGGTTGCTTCTCTGTGAAATGCCAGTGGCTGAGGGAATCATTACACAGCAAAAATCCCTGACCACAAACCTCCTTTCTCCCCTGACTCAGACAAGCCCCAAATCCCAGATCAGCCACGTACATTACAGAACACAAGCCCTCCCCCAACCAACCCAACTCCCTTGCTATCCTCTAGATACAACCAAGCCACCCCCCGCCTCCCCCACATCTGTCTGTGCTGGCTGGAAATATGACAGTGCTGATTGGCTAATAATAGCCCGTGATGTTTATGGTGATTTGTGGCTCACCTAATTTTCCCTGCCATTAACCCCTAAAAGAGAAAGACAGACCCCCACAAAGCAATAGGGGGGCTGGGAACGGAAGTCCTTACTGTGATTTGCTGTGCTAAAACAGGAGAGCTCCATACTTTTCTCATGTCTAGACTAGCGGGTTTGGGTGTGGATAATGGGAGCATGGGGGGGGGGGGGTGTGGGCAGGGGATGAGGCTTGCCAGCGTGCCCACCCTTTGGCGCCATCTAAATGGAAAGTGAGTATCCTGGTGCCAGGGGCGCTGGTATTGGGTGGGGGATGATTGGTTGGGCTTGGCAAAGCTTAAGTCCATCCGCAGCCATTTTCACTCCAGCACTATCTTTTTGGGTTACTTCTCTTTTTTTTTTGTGTGTGTGTGTGTGTGTGTGTGTGTGTGTGTGTCGGGAGGTGTGTGTGTGTGTGCTATGACGGCTCGCTGACGTCTATTTGTCCCCGTCATTGTGTGATCAGCCAATGAACGGACAGGAGGGAAGGGGCGTTTTCAATGTTTCTTTTGCAACATCTTTTTATTTTTTTATTTCATGTGACGTGCCTTCTTTGCGTGGTGTTGCATGCCATCGGCCTTTTGTCCAGCGATTACCTTCTGCTGAGCACAATCTCTCGCTCTCGCTTTCTGTTTTTCTCTCTATATCTCTCTCTCATTCACTCGCTTTCTAGCCTGTGTTCCATCAGTGAAATCATCTCTATGCTTCTTTTGGACTGTTGAGCAATGTTTCCCTTCCACACATCCAAAGATATTGGGGATACAAGCATCTCTGTGAAAGATACATCTGTGGTATCTACCGAGAGACATTTTCTGATGTAGACAGATCTTTTGGAAACATCAAATTTTCACTATAACATTATACAACATACCTAGGGTAAGGCTGAAAGCACCCAGGGCATCGAGAAGAGTTTTTTGGCATGAAAACTATGTGTCCATTAAAACACTGACTGAACATTGATGGTGAATATAGGAAGACTACCACAAAGAAGAGACATTTCTGCTAGAGGCCATACCTGCACGCAACCACAGACAGGAGATTACACAAGGCAACTTGTCACAAATATAGCCCACATTCACCAGATGTCCACCTCTCTGCAGTAAGTTATCTACCAAGAGACTATAAACATGAAAGTCTTCCTTCCAGTAATAATATTTTCAGGTTCCTGTCGACTCCATGGTCTTCGTGGTGATGTTTATATCTGCTCCATTCACTGCTGATCACCACATTATTCAAAATGAAACCTAGTCAATATCTCATTTAAATCCAGAGGGATTTACTCTAAGCGTGAAATAGCATTGCCTCAAGCCCCATTCTTGTTGCAAGTGAGAACAATATTAGCAATATTTGAAAGGATTTCTCTCTTCTTTTTCTTTTTAAAAGGTTATTTTTTTAAATCCTTGTGGCTATTTGTTTTTTTCTTCTCTCCTGGAGAGGAGGCCATTTTGTTTCCGTCTGAGACTGAAATGGGTGCTCAAATGCGGATCATCAGCAATCACATTCTCTGGCAGACAGCATTTGCTGACTGCCACCACCAAAGTCCCCTGCATGTGGATAGAGTCTGAGAGACAAAGACAGCAGAAACACAGTGAGGGGGGAGAAGCAAAAGACAGACAAACATGATGGGTGAGAGAGAGAGAGAGAGAGAGAGAGAAAGAGAGAGAGAGAGAGAGAGAGAAAGAGAGAGAGAGAAGGAAAGAGAGAGAGAGAGATGGGGGGAGAGAGAAGGAAAACAGTGGTTGACTGAGGCTGAGGGTGACTGCGCGGCAGGCCTCTCCTCCAGAATACATTATGCCCCCGCTTTGTAAGCTGGTGAGACTATTACCCAGCAGCCTCTTGCAAGTTCTTATCAGTGGCAGCCAGATGGGGAAACAGGCAAGCAATGTCAACACCTCCAGACTGTCATTGAGGGGTTGGGAGAGAGAGAGAGGGAAAGAGAGACAGAAAGAGATTGAGTGAGAGAGAGAAAGATTGAGAAAATGAGAGAGAGGGGGGAGGAGAAGGAGGAGGTGAGCCAGACTTAGTGGTCACAATCTGTTTCCGTTGGTTATTAAATGCTTTTTAATATTGCATCATTTCATCATTTCAACTAATCGGTCTGGTTAGTAGATGTGTAGATTGCATGTTGTTTTCTTGTATGCATAAGATCATGTTCGTGAGGGTCTATGTGCCTATGTGCAACTTATATTCATTTGATAACAATTAAAGAAAGTAAGACAGAGTTAATTCTCCACACAGTTCTCTCAGCACATGGAAAAACACCAGCTGAAAAGCCAGGTGTGTCTGGCCACTGGATACTCAACAGAGAGGAATGCAATGGCGCCCCCAAGTGTTATGAGGTGATATCTGAAGCCAACTCACAAAAGTCAGGCGCCAAGCACAAAGACCCTCACTACACCCCACAGGAAGATGACAGATTGCAGACAACAGGAAGTCAAATTCATTGACTGCACATGACAAGAGACTTAAAATAGCATCCTTAGTGTGGTTCAGTACTCAGATCCAAAAAGGTCTGAGATGTGTAGCAGTGCTTTTGGTGGACACTTGTGCCATCAATATCTCTTGCTTCGCTTCAGTAGTTAGAGAGAAAAACACCCATGGTGCACCTCTTTCTCCCGGTTCCCCTGGTACAGACATCGTTCTCTGACCCACTTCTGAATGGTGGGAAGGTTATTTTAAGGCATTAGTCACACTCCCTGAGGCAGAACAATGGCCACCTCCCACTAGGACCCACAATGACTGCCCAGTGACATGCACGCCTGAAATGAAGTGCCTGCAGCCGGTGACAGATTTCACCAGCACACCGGCGAACAGTCTGAGTGCCTCTGGGTCTATGAGCTATGAATACAAAAAGAGTACAGGTGTGGGGCAAAGCCTGTTTGCCCTTGAAGGGTCATTCTGTATGTTATGTGTCTGTGATGATATGAGAACATGCAAAAAACTGTCTTAAACCAAAATAAACATGAATGTAGCTGATCACACTCTTATTCTTCAAGTGAGAGCAAACCAACAGCACTGTCAAATGAAATGGAGCTCATCTGTCTAAGAGCAATGTGGTGTTTCTGACAGCAGAGGTTTGATTAGACATAGCAAGCAGTGTTGTGGGTTTTTTTTTTTGGCTGGTTTATTATTACTGGGCTTGTGAACGAATGGGCTGTGGTGGGATCATGCTGAGTCCTCCCCCCATCCTCTCTTTCATCGCTTTAATTGAAACAGGGGATGTAGAGACCTTTGCCAATCGATACAATAATGAGACTGATCTGCTTTGAAAGTCTGGGGAGTGTGTGTGGCTTTGCGGCCGGTGGTCACCAGAATCCAAATGTCACAGACATGAACTGATCAATCGGCTCCCTTTCCTTTCAACTAAAAAATTGTGAGTTCATTCCAAGGTGAGTGGAACTCATTGATGTCTGTATGGCCATGACATTTTCCTCTTTGTTTGGGCTATTATCTTTAAAATTAATTAACATGTGTCTGGAACCCTGATAACATATAGACAGTTCTGTTATTATAGTAGTATTATTGCTATTATTTTGAATAATGCTTAAAATAAATATTTAACTTTAAATATGAAACAGATTTATTGTAAGTGAAACGTAAACAAATTGAAATAGTCAAATGCTTGGAATGAACAGTGACATTTTTGAAAGACTCAACATATTTTCATTATAGCCCACAAAAACGATGATGAACACTAGAAACTCCATTGTCAAGTAGCCATTCACAGTCAGCCATAACAGACATAGCAGAGATGTGTGGGCCAGAGCAGGGCTTGACGCCTCACAAAGCCTCTTATGATCTGGGGGTATGTGAGCGTCTGATGATGGCAGTGCTGCTCCTTCACATTCTGCTGGTTCAGCCTTCCCACTACAACAAACAGCTTGGGAAACAGAAGTCAGATTGTTTTGTGACTCATCAGATGGTGGAGCCCCACTGTTTCAGAGTCGCGTGCTTTTCATGGAACACAAAAAGTGGGCATAGTGCTTAGGCAAAGGGAACTGATGACTTCAACATCCAAAATGCTGTCTGAGCTTGATGACGTTCATCTCAGTCTTACGATGATAATTATGTCATCAAAAAAAAAAAAAAAAAAAATGGAAAAATTCAGTTCAAATTTATTACAGTGTAATTGACCTGCTGGTCCTTTTTTTCCATATTCTTTCCAACTGATGAGTGCTTCCTGCCATGAGCTATTATGGGTCAATACTGGTCACCCTAGCAAGAGAGGCTGCAGGTGCCCTCCATTCATGCGCCATCTTGGCTCCTTACATGAGCTCTGGCGCATGGGCAAGGCTGTCAGTCTCAAGGCTGCCACATACTGTACACTGCAAACACCATGAAGAAGCTGCACCTGCTACACAATCAGACGTTCTATAAAAAGACCCTCTAAAGCCCTGTGCTGCGGCCACAAGCCCATCACCAAACTGCTGGAGCAAGCCTGATGAGAGGCACTCATCTGCGGATGCTTCAGGCAGTAATGGTCTTCCCCTTCCCAAGCCTCACAGGATCAGCTCCTTCAACGACTTCCTCAGCTGCCTTTGGGACATTATCATAACACTGCCATTGGGTCACAGCATAGCAGGTGCAGCCAAGTTGTCTTCTTATAGTCAGAGAGCCATAGTATCTTTCTATAGCTCTGCTTATAGCCATTGGTTTATTTTCATGAGGGGAAGAGTTGTTGTTTTTGTTTTCTTTAAACAAAGATTTCCATCATATGTCAGTCCAATTGTGACTTAAGAGTGACTTGATTGGTGATGTTCAAATCTGTGATGGATGGTGAAATGCCATGCTGAGATGGTGCTGTAATCAATGTGACATTTCAGGCCCTGAGGAAGTGATGGTGGTGGTGGTGGTGTGGAGATGTGGCTGGCCCCCACCCCTTAGGATCTCACTTTAACTGAAGTATACTTATTCTCTCTAGCAGGACTAAGAAAGCACCATCCCCTCTAGACAGAGAGAGAAAAAGAGGATAAAAACAAATTAAAATAGATGACGAAATGATGAGGTTGGGGATGTGTGTGTGTGTGTGTGTGGGCGGGGGGTGGGGGGGGGGGCAGGTCTTAAAAAGTAAGAGACTGCTTGTGTGTGTAATAAATAACATTAATGGAAAACAATTCAAACACACACCATATACCACACAGGCCATTTGTCTCTCAGCTTGGAGCACAAACAGCAGGGCTGGCAATGGAAACACCATTCTGTCACTTAGCGCCAACCAAGGATGTCCAAGCATCCTGTGCCATCTGTCAGTATGGTCTCACCTACTCCTTGGTCAAATTGGCAGGCTAAAAATAACCCCATTCTTCTGACACCTAGCCAAACACCTCAAAGCCTAACATTAAAAAGTAATAGTAAAACAGTATGCTACATTAACTGATAATAGAAAATACTAAATTCAAAATGCCAAATGATCTATTCATTATTGATATAGCGTGAGTGAGTCAGTCATTTCACAAGACATTTACTATTTATTAAAGGCTTCAAGTAGTGATTTTTTACAGCATGATTTCATAGTGTCACAGAGTAGT
>JAVQKI010429704.1:0-10962 GCA_036025975.1 Nematalosa erebi | reverse complement strand
AATATATGATATTGGCTAGAAACAAGTGGTCTGTAGGATTCTTTGTATAGACAGATGTCAGATGTGTTAGTCCTGTTTAACCATTGTAATATCCATTGATGAAGTCCAGTAAAATATTTTTTCATTGTGATGAGCAGAATTTTCTTTGATTTTTAGTTACCAGATTTGTTTTCCTGACTTCTAGATTGTTGACACACAGGTCCAGTCATTTTAAATATGTTCTCTCTGCTCTGAAAACTAATTTTCTTACTCCAATTCTAGTGCTTTATGCGGGCAGACTGCACACATTTGATGTAACACTGGTAGTGTGTTGGTAGTGTTACTTTTACCCACTGAAATGCCCTGAACTTACAGCTGTATCTTTCCCTGTCTAAGTTTCAGATCTTATGACACAATGAGCACCTCCAACATGGAAGCCACAACCATACTGCCAGTCCTGAAGAAGAAACTGGCATTTTTGTCAGGTAATAACATGCTCCTTTTTCAGTAAGTTATATTTTTGGGCCTGTATTTAACAGGACCGTGAGGAAATGGCAGGAAATGTGTCAGTTGGTGAAGTGAGGTGTGGGAGAGAGAGATTACCCTAGGCTACGCAATGCAAACCTGTGTCCCTGTGTCCACTGAAGTCATTCATAGCACAGGATGCTACCACTGTGCACACATTATTGCATCATAGACTGGACCAACCAGGACAGTCTGAACTTCACAGACTGCTGTTTCTTGCATTAGTTACTAAGTGCCAATTATAATTAAATCACTCAACCTGCAAACCGGCTTGAAGGAATGCATGCTACCTATCCAAAGTTGTGTCTTAATTCCATATAAAGTATGCTAAATGCACTAAATGCTGTTCCTAATGAATGAATTACCATAATGTACCCATCAGTCCTCAGACATAGTCAAAGGGTTTCTGGGCCTTGGGGTCTCTCAGGCACTTTATTGTAAATGAATGCAATTAAAAGCAGTGGTGGTAACAGTGGTGGTCCTGTGACTGATATACTGCCTTGGATTCTGTCTCGCGCTGCCGCACCATGGCTCTTTACTGGTGGCTGCACTCCCGTAGTGAAGGCCAGAGCGTTGCGTCACGGGCTTCTTTCTGGAGGTGCTGAGTCTCATGCCCCCAACTCTCTCTGAAGGACACTTTACTAACAGCATCACAATACAAAGAGGTGCATGTTGGGCACTGAAACTGGCTTCTTTTGTGTAGATGTGTCAGATATCGTAATTGTCTGAAAAAAATGCCAACTTGGTTTTAGCTATTTTTGTGTAGCTCTGTAAGACACTGTAATTGCCAAACATTTGGTGACCTTTGTGTTTGGCTTGATATTTTGTATTTTTGAATTCACCTGCTCACTGTAGTTTAATATGGTGTATAAAATGCTATTATTCAGCTGATATCATAGCGTAATTAGATTGTATGTTCCACATGAAGCAGCACTGACAGCAGGCAATCAGTGATGTCTCAGCCTCACATATAAGGCTGTAAAATCTAACAACCAAAAAACATTCTCATTATCCTTGAGGAATGCAGTCTGGTCTTTTTAGCGACGCCACTTTCTTCATCTCAGCGGCCGAGTGAGATAGCAGGCTTGAGAGTGTCTGTGGGACACGTTTTCTTCGAGCGCTTTGGCGTGGTTTTTGGGAATGTTTAAGCGCGGCTGTTATGACAGGGTTTTTCCTCTGGTCTCTCTCTCTTTCTCTCCTCTCTCTGTCTCCCTTGCTCTCAGTGGTCTCCATAAGCCTCTGGCTCATGTTGCACATATTTCCTGACGTGTTCTTCGGTCCTTGTTGTTTTTCCAGGAGGCAAGGACCGACGCAGCGGACTCATTCTCACCATCCCACTGTGCACGGAGCAGACCAGTATGGAGGAGCTGAGTGCCACGCTGGACTATCTTCTCGGCATCCCCAGGTCAGCTAACTCCAGGTTTCCCCCAGAAAAGCCCCACTTCACCCACGACAGCACATGACATACATCATTGCCCATATTCCACAGTAAATCAGACTCTCTACTAAAGTGTATCAGCTTATTGGAAAAACACCATTTGTTTTACTTAATGTACCTTTACCACATTTATTTGCTTTTTTTGTCTCTTCCCCCAATCGTATTAACAAATGGAGCAAGAGCTGCACTAATGCTTAATCACGCTGACATTAAAATATGGTCGTATTGATTCCCCGTGCCTCTGAAAGACTTTTTGGCTCCACTGTGGTAGCAGAGCCTTTGATGGCACTGACATATTGCTCTCTCAGGGCCTGCTAGGCTCTGTTTGTATTGAACTGGTTATTGCGTGCATTGGAGACCGCTGAATTGATGCGAGCCACCCCAGTGCCCATTGGCTCAAATAGTTCTGGCTTGTTGGGTAGAAAATGGCTGTAAGCGTCAAATATCGCTTATGGTGACTTTGAACACTTTTGTTTTGGCTCTGTTCAGCCGCATTTCTTTTGGAATGCTTGACTTCAATAATATGAGTTGCTAGCTTGAGTGCTCTCCAATGGGCTTTTGGATAGCCACACAGTTTTTTATTCCTTGTCAGACCAAGTGAGTCACCCTCATTGCATTTTGGCTTGTCAAACCTTATACCTCCCTTTCACTTAAAGGGTAGGTTCGGTATTTTACACTTAAAACCTTATCATCTTATCAGTGAACATTCTGTAAGTTGGACCGGAAATTCTCGGAACAGATCAGTTAGTCAAAAACAAGGCTTTAAGTATAAAATATCGAACCTGTCCTTTAACTAAACAGTTGGGTTAAAACAGCGTCTCTCAAACTGTGGCATGGACATATAACAGGGAGGGCGCAAGACGTCACACTACCAACGGTGGCGCTTTGCCCTGTGAAATTCACATCCATTATTCGCTGTCTGATTGTTCGTGGAGTTTTTGTTATACAGATACCATGGGCATATCAGATACAACTGCACGACCAGATCTCTCCTACTGGGTTATTCGCTGGTTGCTGTGATGAACGTGTCACAAGAAAATTAGCTTTGAATTCACTTAAAAATACCTCTGTCCATCTCACACCCATACATGAAATATTTCATGACATCATGACGAAAATCATCGAACCCTTGCGGCATACAGTATATCAAAAATAAACAGGAGAACCTTCCGATTTCGAAATGATGAGTAGTGCCCAAGTAATCCAGTCTGGAAATCCGGTCTTGAAATAACATCAGATGTCTGCATTGTCTTTAACCCCCACCACAAAATAATTTTATTTCCTTTCCATATCAAAAGTTTTATGGAAGCTAGGGCACATGCAAAATTGTGAATTCAGTACAGGGTTAAATGCGTCATTATGAAAGAGAAATTAATTATAAATCAAGACTTATGTATACCAAAATATCAGATAATGTAGAATTGGACCAATTTTGCTGCAATTTTTTGCACGTTGGAGGGCAGGTGTAGTGTAAAAATTCTACCCCTTTCAAAATGGGGAATGACAAAAAAGTTTAAGAGGCACTGGGTTAAAGGGAAGTGACATTCATTTGCCCCCTACACACACACACACACACACACGCAAAAAACATGCAGGCACACACTCATCTCTCTCTTCTTGCAGCTGAAACTGATGCCCCCACTTATATTTAGCTTTGTTTGGGTTGGGTTGCTTAGTCAACTGAAAATGGACATCAATCTGTCCGGCAGTCTGCTCTCCAGGGATTACTGGTCACCTAATTTGGGAAGAGCTCCATTGTACTTGCTGACCAAACATTTGTCCCCATATCAGCATGTGTTGGACAGCTTAAAACACCAACAGGAAGGCATAGTTTCAGCATGCGTCTCCAAGCTATTTCCAGTGTTGTGGCTCACAGCATTGATTCCTGGTATTTTACAGTTGCTTAACATTCTCCTTGTACTGTTTTCTCTCTCTTTATCTCTGTTCCCCCTTATCAGTGAGAAGTGCAAGGCACGAGGATTCACCGTCATTGTGGATGGGAGGAAGTCTCAGTGGAATGTTGTGAAAACAGTGGTACTGATGCTGCAGGTAAGACGGTTGCTTTGATGCCCTTAAAGCAGTAGTGGTGCACTGTGTCTGGCTCCCACACAGGTTGGGTTGTGCTGACGGTGAGAAATAGGCTGATTGTTTGTGTGGGTTAATGACTCCCTGGTGGCCTCTCCCCAGTATGCCATTGAGACATTTCCAGCTGCTGATGCTATTTGACTAATTAATTATCCAATTCATGAATATTCACAGTGGTCCGAGGAGCAGTACCTTAAGAGTAATCTGATTCACACAAGTTGAAATAAAGATGAATCTTTATGGGAAAGCCAAACTGCCGTGGGGACCAGTCTTATCTGAGGAAAAAGTGCTTCATTTCAGAATATCTTCGTCTCATCTAGTCATGACTGGGAGTGAGAGAAAGGCAGTCTTGCCTACTTATTTTTCCCACCATTCGTGGGAATGTGGAGCTCAGGGCAGAATAACCGTAATAAACTCCTTTGTCTTTGACCTACTTGAGTTGTTCTCCCAGCTCAAAGCCATTCTGACTCTGGTGTTTTCATTACGTTCTACTTGCAGTCTCGAGGAGAAGAGTTTTGCCATATGTCGCAGGATAAAACAGTTGTAGCTGAAATCTGGGAAGGCATAGTCAGAGATGCAATTAAGGGAAACTGATTTAATTGGGAAGGTCCTCAATGCGATTGTCCATCGCGCTCGATTGGCAGAGTTTTTGTTTGTCATGACATTTACCGTTTTCATCAGCCATCCTAGGGAATTTTCTCTCTCTCTCTCTCTCTCTCTCTCTGTGTCTGTGTCGACCCATAGTCCGAGTCGCCGACGATGGTAGTTGGGTTTGTGCTGTGGCCGTGACCTGATTTTGTCGGTGCAGATTGAGAGCACTGTGCAAATGCGCTTGGCAGATAGCTAACTCCCCACTCTTTTAGCTTGAGCTCTGAGTTAGGATTGAATGGTTGTGTATTTAAGAGAGAGGGAGAGGGGGGGGGGCTTTCCACACCAAAACACTAATCTACCCACCCCCAGTCTGTTTGGTTTTAAAAACATGGTGTCATGACTCACAGCTGGCTTCAGTGGTGACAAAGAGAAAACAAATGAATCAACCACAATGGCCTGCCAGTGAATTTGTTTTAACACAGTTTCGTTTAGTGTTTCTGGCCTGTATTACTTGGCTTGACTTTGCGTAATGCTTCCAAAGATGATGAAAGGGTTGGTGGCATATTCGATCAGTCGATAGCACATTTGGGAGCCATCATACCCTTATCTAAAGTTGCTCAAGCAAGAGCTTGAAAAGGCTGGTGTAGCAAATAGAATGCCACTTTTTCCATCCCATGTTAAGTCTCATCCAAAATACGGACAAGGATTTGAAATAAGGAGCATGCCAAAGCCTAAAATCTTCGGTGCATTTACAAGGTCTAATGGACATTGTCTGTTTCAGAATGTCATTCCTGCAGAGGTGTCCTTGGTGTGCGTGGTGAAGCCTGATGAATTCTGGGACAAGAAAGTCACCCACTTCTGCTTCTGGAAGGAGAAGGATCGTCTAGGCTTTGAGGTAAGCACCATAAACCCCTACCACCCCCCCCACCCCTGTCAGTCCCAGTGCAGCTCACCCTTAGGCAATCCATGTCTTCAACCCTGGCTGCTTGTCGGACGACTTGCAGTGAAAATGCAATCATGTCCTCACTGGGATGAACGTATGTGATGTTTTTACATGCCGTCAAATAAATAACTCCATTGTTTTGTAAATCACAGGTTCAGCAATCTGGCTCTGAATTCATTGTTCAGACATAAATAAGGGAGGATAAGAGGGGCGGGTGGTGGAAGGTCACACTCCCTAATCTTTTTTAATGTCACCTCCGGCTTTGTTCCAGTAACAACAATTGATGTTTGCCATAGTTCCCCAGTGCAGCATAAGAGAGCAGCTATACTTCTTAGCGAAAGGCAGAAGCACAAAGCTGTGAGGCGAGTTACATCCCAGAGGTCTCTTGTATGCATGTCAGTAATTGGCTTTATAGTTTAGGATTAATGGCGCTCCTCGTAATGAAATTACGCGTCTTCATTTACGGAGGTCTGGGACCTGGTAGTGAAGCTAATGCCTTTAGGTTGCGATTTTAAATTCCTGGGCAAATTGCCCCAGATAGTGGCTAGCATTGACTAGCTCATCATGTCTGATGTGGAAGGAAGGATGAGGGGAAGAGGGTGCGTTGCGGGGAGGTGGGGGGGGGTTAGTGCTTCCTCTCATAGTCGTGCTGATGTGGTCTTTTTGTGCCGCCGCTTGGATCTGCAGTGAAGCATGGCCAGAGACGTGTACTTTGCTGCAGACAGATTGTGCTGCGCAGTCAGATCGCAGTCAGGTTCGCGATTGCGGCTGCTAAACTAGGTGAAAGGGGAAAATTGATCCGGCCAGACCTGGATTTTCATACAGAGGCTACATATTTGGGTCCAGAATATTTCTGTTTGGCTTTATGAAGTCTGCTGGTGTGTTCCCTAAGCAGGTTGTAGCAGAGACTTGGTCCCCAATTAGGTTCTGACTGATGACATTTCATGTGAAATTAAACTTTTACAAAAGTTTGGGGGTTGAGAGTGGAAGTATGTGTGTGTGTATGTGTATACAAAGCAGAGATTTATAAAGCACCATTAGATACAAAGAGTTGTATAAATTCAGTTTAAAATCAGTGGGTAGCACTGGCTTTAGAATAAGCACTGCCAGGCCTACCTGTTGTAACGGCTTATTGGACTTTAAAGTGGTGGTTTTTGCTGTAAAGTGGAAGTAATTGGTAGTAGGTAGCTAAACTTTGATTGGGACTTCATTGGACTTTAGTGGATGCAAAATGGTAGTATTTGCTGTAAAGTGCTAGTAAAGTGTATAGTGGTAATATTTGGTAGTAGGTAGCTAAACTGTTGGAACTTTGGACACACGCTAAAGTCACCTTAATCAATCACCTTAAGTGGGGCCGCCTCAGAGGAGGGTGTATAGTGATTAAAGGCCTGAAACACCTGTTGATCCTGAGGTACACTACTGATGAGGTGTCCTAGGTAGTGTATAAGGTAGTAGTAATGGCTATAGTATAGAAAGCTTAAATTTTCTCCCAAGGGTGCTCTTCCTACAAGCATGAGTATCTTGTGTTCTTGGTAAACTGTGTGTGTGTGTGTGTGTGTGTGTGTATTCCTGCAAAGCCCACTGTGTTTGTGAGCAGCTATTGCATTACCAAGTCTGATGAGACCTGAATAACCCACTGTGATCTCCCTAGCTGTGTGAGATGAGTAAAGATGCTATCAGCATGCATGCGGCAATAGGAATGCTTTGGTTTCCTGAGGTGATGCTCACTGGTGACTCACTGAACTAACTTTAGCAGAGTTAGAGTAATGATACACACTCACGCATGATGCATCACCTCTACAGTACACTGTCGTTGCCACTGTCTTCTGCCTCATTCCTATCATGAGCTGACCCTGTGGATGCATCATTGTGGTTTGGACTGTGAATCTAGAATCTTGAAGCGTGAAGCTGTTATGAGGCCATTCCATGAAATAGTGTAGGTTTTGAGTCTTGGTTTTGAGATGGCTTGACACAGTTTTGCATTCGCCTGAGTCAAATTTAATACTGCAATCACACATGGAAAAAAATTGATACAGTATTATAGGAGCTGGCTATAGCTGGCTGGTCACTAGTTGGTTTGCATGCTTCAGAGGATTTGTGGACAGTGCAATGCTAAAGGTTGTTTACTATGACATGGATATAGTTGTTCTTACACCCCGCGGCACACAGCAGCTTTAATGCTTGTGGGGAAGGATAGTGGTGAGCTTCTCAGTGCTCCCCTTTCATGGAGAAGACAGTGGTGCACTCGTGATTGCATCTTTGCCATCTGACGAACTCAGGTTGTGTGTGTGTGTGTGTGTGTGTGTGTGTGTGTGTGTGTGTGTGTGTGTGTGTTGGGTGGGGGGACTGGTAGGGTTGCTCTCGTAGGGGGTTGGGTGTGGGTCTGCCAGACAGTGAGGGCCAAGGTAAATGGGCACAAGTGCGGCCAAGAAGACCAGGCTCATTTGTCTGACTGGCTGCCCCCTCACCACGCTCTGTTTCAGCATGAACTAATAATGTCATGTTGCCTGGCAACAGTAATGTGCATCCAGACGAACAGGCGGGTGACGTGTCCACAGAAGGACAGTCACACTACTGTCTCCGGCATAGAGTCCCCAGTGTGTCTGTGTTTTGGTCTGTGTATATGTGTGTTTCTGTGTATGCTCACGCTTTCTTATTTGTTTGCACCCGTGTGTGTGTGTGTGTGTGCGTGTGTGTGTGTGTGTGTGTGTGTGTGTGTGTGTCTGTCTGACTACATTTACATTGACAGAGCGTGTATATGTGTGTGTCCTGACACTGATTTTTCTCGGCTGCGCTGTTCAGATTTGTTTGTGCTCCAACTGTTCTTCCAGTGATCTGGGCCAGCCATCCCCTCCAGCCTTTCCCCCCCTCCATAACAAGCTTTCGTAAAAAACAGATGGCACAGTTTTGGCAGAATAGGTCAATTTATCCCAACTCGTAGAGGATAAGGGGAGAAAACGGGGTCTCTTGAATGGGGATACTTGTGAAAGCAGCCGCTCATTATCACACTCTTGACCTACAGAAGGACACAGAGTGATGAATGGGTGTTTTCTACTGGTGTGACTGACGAGGTGTTTGAGGGGGTTTGTGGGCATTTCAAGCTTTCTGGGCAGCTTGGGAGCGTTTGATCTGGAAGCCCGTCACCAGAAGCCAATCTGGCACTAATGGGGGAGCATATGGAAATGCCAGCCTGACCTGGAAACCCATAGCAAGGAAATTGACTTTTCCTGTTTGTCATTTAGATCTCTCAGGACTTTTCAACTATTTTTAAGAGGGCACATAGTTTCATTAATTGAACAGCATGATTTAATTAACTGAAAAACTGTAGCCTTCAAGGGGGATTGTCTTCAGTGTGTTGTTGACCCAAGCTGCAGGACTGCTACTGCATGAAACATTATCTTCTTTCAAAACTTCCGCTGTGCGCTTTTTTGGAAACCAAACTCAATCTGAGAATGATTAAAAATGTATCAGGCCAAGGGAAAGATGTGGGTATAACTTATAAGTGTAGGTTAAACGTACAAATGTCACAATTCAGCAGTAATTTGATTGAATGCTATGCTGCAGAGGAAGGGTGGTGATGGCGCAGATGGAGAGAGTGGAAAGGGCTCTGTTTTCATTTATTTGCTCCTCGTGCCTCCCCGCTGGAGGTTTGGCTGCTGCCGTCGTGCTTAATCTTCCATCCAAATAATGTTTTATACCTTCAAGCCACATTTCTTCCTCCCCAATTGGCCAGATGAAAGCCTGGATGGCGATAGGAATAACAACCCCCCACCCCACCCCCCCACCCAGCCTCCCATCTCCCTGATCTCCAACATCCTCTCTTTTCTTTTGAGGAAGTCTCTGTTCCGTTCGCTGAAGCACGGCCATGAATATGTATATAGACGGGAACGTGTTGCGAAACGTTAATAACCCCAAATGAGCACTTTCATTGTTTCCTGGTGCAGAAACAGCAGCTGTAGTAGCAGTGGTGCCAGGATGACATTGCGTTGCACCGCGGCTACGGAGATAAAGCTAAAGCACGGCTAAATATATTTTCTTTCTGGTCGGCTGGCTGGCTGTCTGCAGCGCTGAGAGGGTATTCTAGGGTGTCCTGTTCTCCTGTCCCACACGAAGGTGGGAGTGCTTAGCATCCTACAGTTAACCTTGTGGAAGTGAGAAACCAGGCTGGCAGCCTCCCAAGGCACTGTTGATGATGCCTGCCTGCAACACAGGGGGGGAGTTCAGGGTCAAACGCCCGAGGTGATTCAGAAAGAAGACCTACCTTTTAAAATAGATGCCAGAGTGCTGGATAACTTCCAGAGAAACCAAGCTTCAGAGGAGAGAGAAAGCACTATTTGTTTAGCCAAAGTCTTGTGGTTTGGGGGACTTTTTTTTCCTTTTCCTTTTTGGTTCTCTTTGAAAGGAAACTAGGGTAATAATGCCTCCTTTATGTAGTTGAGCAGAAAACTACATTTCTCCATGTGAACTTAAGAAAAGGAGCAGTCTTTTTTTCACACACACAAACACACACGCACGCACACACACACACACACACACACACACACACGTACACACACACGTATCTGGAAGTTCTCAGCCTTCTCACCATGCCACTGACAACGTTCAGGAGGAGACATATCAGTGTGGTTGTTTTGACTTGCCGTGGTTGCTTCTCCAGAAACATTCTTTTTAGTTCCCTGCATTAATAATTCAAGGAACATCTTTATTTAGTGCTAGTTATGGAGAGAGGAGAGAGAGAAAGAGAGAGATGGCCAAAAGCTAGATGAAGCCAAAAAACACAAACAGAGTGAACACACAGAGCAGGTCCCTTTTCTCCTGCCATGTATTATTTGGGCTGAGCGCTGCAGCAGATCTGGTTAGCGTGTCTAGATGCGCTCTGAGAAGTGCTTGTGGTGATGGGGGTGCAGGTGCTGGTGACAATGTCCTCTGGCCTGCATGTTGACTCAGCTGTGATGGTCTGCAGGCGTGTGTGTGTGTGTGGGGGGGTGGATGGGTGGATGGGGAGTGGTCAGCTGTTGACTCCTATCCCCTGGTCGCTACACCCATAAAGCATTCCTGGGCCCAGAGTCAGGAGAGAGGAAGTGTGACTCAGAGATGGGAGCGTCAGACAGCTGGGGCCCCAGGGAGAGGAGGGGGCTTAGGAAGAGTAAGGAGGGGGTGTCTCTGTGTGTGTCTGTGTGTGTGTGAGACACACACCCCTCTGTAACTTCATAGGGTTTGCCCTCACCATTCTTCTGTCTGTGTGACAGTCTGCTGTGTGCATCATCTTTCCTTCTCCAACATTCTCTCTCCATCGTCCTTTTTTTCTGTCTGTCTGTCTCTCTGTCGCCCTTCCCCGTCTCTCTGTTTGCTGTCTCACTTTTTCTGTCTGCCTTTTTCTGTCATTCTCTACCTCTTTTTA
>JAVQKI010429480.1:0-10601 GCA_036025975.1 Nematalosa erebi | reverse complement strand
TGTGTGTGTGTGTGTGTGTGTGTGTGTGTGTGTGTGTGTGTGTGTGTGTGTGTGTGTGTGTGTGTGTGTGTGTGCGCGTGCGCGCGTGTGTGTGTGCGTGCGCGCGTGTGTGTGTGTGTCAGAGAGTGTGTGAGTGGGAGTGTGTTTTCCTCACTATTTTCAGTCACTATGCGAATATGGATGTTCACCTGTGGTTGCAGCAGCACTTTTCCCTGATCTGTAGTTTGACAAAAGTTGATGTTGATAATGTTGCACTTTCTGCAGTAGGTCACCTCACCATTTTTTTTTTTTTTTGGGCTCAGTCCCTGTGGTTGTTGTTTTTGGGGGGGTTGAAGTTGTAGGGGAATCACAGAAACCCTGTGTGCCTGCCCGCTGGTGTTAACTCACCGTTTGTGGAGGGCTGGTCGTCACACCAACTGCATGGACTGGATCTGTATGGAGATGCCTCATCCACTGCTTTTTGGGGCTCTGGCCCCTGTCGCCATATGACGCTCTTTACACCTGTTTTTATGTTTTTTCCAAGCATTCAGAGTCCAGTTCATCTTTGTGTGTGTAAAAGTTTCATTATTTTAATGAACATTTTAGTGGACACGCTTCTAGTTTATTGCCTCTGTTGGCTGAAATGCTCTCTCTATCTGTGCGTTTTAAAGAATAATTTTAGTTAATTTGGGGGAGATTTCAGCGTCACCCTTAGCTGCTAATCATGGTCAAATGAATGGTAAAAGTGAATGTCAATCCACATTTTGACTTACATCAGACTTTATTTGTGTGTGTGTGTGAGAGAGAGTGTGTGAGAGAGAGATTTTGGTTATGTCAGAAATTACACCTACCAGAATTATATGACAATCTGTTGGTTCCCTTATGGTCCTGTGCTTTCTGTAATTCTGTGTTTTTGGTGTTTTTCATCAATGTGTTAGGGCAGTATGATGCCCTGAAAAGTAACAACACATGGCTTGAAATGCCTGAAACAAAGATATGTAGAACGCTGTAATATTGTGAAATTACATCATGCTTTCAGTAGAATGACACCACTGCTGAAAATGTAAAGCCTACATGCTGGAAGTTTGAACAAGCATCATACCAACCACTGTCCTGGGCCAGCTGATGCTTCATGGCCTCAACTATGTGAAACAGGTAACTGTGTACAACAAGCAGTCTGCATCTAGCAGGCTTAGTGCTACTCATCCCCTGTTGTCAGTCCAGTTCAGTATGTGTACTGATCATGTTCAGGATCTGTGTACTGACGCATTCATGGATGACAACAGCAGGTACTTGTGTCTGTTTTGATGTGGTGGATGATGGGATGTGGACCTAGTCTGACCCGACCACAGACCTGCATGGCAACATGCTGGGGAAAGCTTTGCCTGATTTTGTGTGTGTGTGTGTGTGTGCTTTCCAAACAACTGAAGTAATCATTTTAAGATGGTGGCTGTTATTTTAGACTTTTTTTTCCTTCCTCCTTTGTTGCTAAATATGGCTGAGAATCCTTTCTGCTTTTGTTTGGGGTTGAGCCCATGGAAATTTGGAATTTAAGATGGTCTCAACACCATCGTGTGAGACCAGTGTTTTCCCATCAACCGACCCCCAACTTCCATCCTGCATCAGAAACCCCACGCTACCCTTTCCCCCAGCCTTTGTTTCTCATCCTGGTTTTGATTGTTGTTTAACCTCTGTATAATATTGTAAATGGAATGTAAGAATGGAAAAATCACAATAAATTTTCACAAACATTAAAATGCTAAGCTTTCATTTTTTCTTATTCTGCTTTGCTGAGTCATCTCTGCGTAGGCAGATTTTGACTGCATGTGACAAACTATCTATCTGTGAAAAACCCTAGTACAGCTTCTCCAGGAAAAGTGTGCTGAATGTATGAAACAGTTTCATCTTAATCACAATTCCTGATTGTGAAATAACCCTCTCTCTTCCTTCTGTGTCCATGTTAGCTGTCTTGTTTTGCACATGCACTTGAAGTAATGAGAAGACCACGTGCTTGTGCGGCTTTCCAAACGTTTAATGAATTTGCCTTCACACAGTAAAACCCATCTGTTGCAGCAGTTTGACTGTAAGTGGAGTATTAAGGTGAGATTCCATTACTGTTTAAGCGGAGTCTGAAATGGATAAAAGGTTTTGCATTTAGTGTCTATGCATGCTTTTTCAGTAAACATTGTAATTAAAAACATCAAAAATCACTGCTTTTTGTGAATGTTCCAATGTTTATTTTTTTTTCTATGGTGTAAATGTGACATTTTTCAACTTGCCTTGCCCCCTTGGTCACGAGTGCGAATGCGCAGCTTGTTGACCTGGGATTCTGCCATTTCTGCCCTCTCTTCTGCATCATCCAGCTCGTGCTGGATCTTCCTGAACTTGGTCAGGTTGGAGTTGGCCTGGTCTTCCTACACAGCATCACAGTAATTAAACAGTCAGCATGTCCTTTCAATGAACAGACGGGTAGGGTCTTTCATGCTGCTTTAAGTGTGTTCAAGGGCTATGATGAATTAATTAATGATGAAAACAATAAACTGATTAAAAATTGATCATAAAAATTGAACATACACAGCTTTAGTGTGTGTATGTCTGAAATGAGGACTCACCGCTTCCTCAGTCTGTCTCTTGTAGCTCTTGACCTTGGCCTGGAGCTTGTCTATGAGCTCCTGCATGCGGGCCTGATTCTTGCGGTCCTCCTCGGTCTATAGGGACAGTAGGGGGCAGTACTTACTCACTGATCAAAAAACTGTGTGTGGGAGGGTACAGGTATATGTGATGCCCATGCCAAGGCTGAGCTATGCGATGACAAAATACAGCAATAAAAAGGTAATTAGGATTATGGTTGGATTAAGAAACAAGTACAAGAATGAGTCGATTTGTGCAAGTGTGTGCTCTCAGGGTATAATATATTTACATATTTTAATTACATTGTGTGTGTGTGTGTGTTTGTGTGTACATACTTGATAGGTGAGCTCCTTGATCCTCCTCTCATACTTGCGGACTCCCTTCTGGAACTCACTGCTTTTTTTCTGCTCCAACTCCAGCTCATTCTCCAGGTCTTTGACCTGCAATCAAAAAAACACAGACAATTCTGTGTTGACAAGCAATGTAACACTCACTGGAAAATATTAGTCAGTTCCCTAAATTATACTGGTAACAAAAGAGAAAAAAAAGAGACAAATAATTAACATATATTTTATTTTTAAACATTGGCTAGTCTAACTCATTGGCTCTAAAGCAGGACTTCTCAAACTTTAGGAGCCCTCATGGAGCAGAAAAAATTTCACAGACCCCTCAAAAGCGCAACACAAATTTAACAATACAGGCTTATATCCATTTGTTCTGTCAAATGAGAGTCAGTGGTCTAAAGGCCTTGGCCACAGATGTGCAGTGAATGAAACAGCCTGTATTGTCTGAGCTGGCCTCACCCTGCTCTCTAGTTTCTGAATCTGCTTCTTGCCCCCTTTGAGAGCAATCTGCTCGGCCTCATCCAGACGCATCTGCAGGTCCTTGATGGTCTGCTCCATGTTCTTTTTCATGCGCTCCAGGTGAGCACTAGTGTCCTGCTCCTTCTTCAGCTCTTCAGCCATCATGGCTGCCTATTAAAAAGGGAATAAAGCGAAGAGTTAAAAATGTTTGAACATTTTATGAGAAATATTGTATGTATGACACCTTGCTTATAATTTTACCATCTCATCTGAATCAATAAATTACTGTATGTAAATAAATGAAGCAAAAAAACAATAACAAAAAAACATGTACATCAGTGATGGCCTTCTTGGCCTTCTCCTCTGCATTGCGGCACTCCTGCTGAATGTCATCCACCTCTCCAGTCAGCACAGACAGGTCGCCCTCCATCTTCTTCTTCTGATTCAGCAGGGACATATTCTACAAGGGAACAACAGGCTTTTTGATATACAGTCTTTGTTTAATTAATTAATGTTCATTTTCTGTGGACATGTGCAGATGCATTTTGAGTCATGGGGTCTTTGTGAAGGCGTTCAGTTGTTGATAATCTAGAGACTCCAAACAATATGTCTAGTGACTCTACTTAAACGTTGATTAACGTATAAGTCATTTACATTTTTTATATGCATTCATGAGAATCAATGTCTGTGTGGATTCAAAATCTCACTCAAAGCAAACCATTTTTCCAATTCACATTAGAAGATTTCATGCTAATTTTAGACTTTAGACCCAGGCAGGCTCACCTGTGAGTGCAGCAGGTTGACTCTCTCAGAGGTCTGCAGCAGCTCATGCTCTGCCAGTTTACGGGCGCGGTCGTTCTGCTCCAGCAGTGCCCGCTGCTCCTCAACCTCGGCCACCAGCAGGTTGTTGCGGCGCTCGGTCAGCGCTGTCTGCTCCTTCAGCTCCTCGTTCTGATGCACCATCTCATCCAGCTCCAGCTGTAGGTCCTGTGCACAGCCATAATGGTGACACAAAAGTCAACCTTATTGATGAGTATTACTGTATTATTTGTATAGTCTCAAAAGCAATAACTAATCTGGCAATATTCTTTTGTTTTCCTTGAAACTTGAATACTAACAACTTGCTCACAAGGTCATAGAGATCTTACTATCAAGTCAAATTTCTCATAAATAAAGGCCTTGCCTTGATCTGGGCCTGCAGGGTGCGCGCTGTCTTTTGAGACTCGCTGGCCAAACGGTTGGCATGGTTCAGCTGCACCTCCATCTCATTCAGGTCAGACTCCATCTTCTTCTTCAGCCGAACTGCCTCATTGCGAGACTTCGCCTCCGCATCAAGGGTTGCTTGCATGGACTCCAGAGCACGCTGGTGATTACGACTGTTTCAGATGAGGCCAGAGTGATTGAGAAGAGGGTGTGGATTAGATATGTGAAGTTAACGACCTAGCATCAATATAATCCAACAAGGAAATTAATATATTCTATTAACCATTTACAAACTTTATTTTGTACCAGATGAAACCTCCATAGATAGCCTTTAAAATGTCAGGAGGGTTTCTGTTGTTTTAAAGTGTAAGGGCTAATTTGATCACAAACAGCCTCACAGGATGAAATGAGTATCACGCTCACCGAAGGTTGTCAATTTCCTCGTCCTTCTCGGCCAGCTTCTTGTCAATGTCAGCCTTCATTTGGTTGAGTTCCAGCTGAATACGGAGGGTTTTACTCTCCTCGTGTTCCAGAGTTCCCTACGAGCAACAGAAGTAGCCTTTTTTTTTTTTTCACCCAACACCAAGGTATTAAAGTTGAAAACTATCAAAACTTAAAGAGAGAGTAACTTCAAAGCATTTACAGTATTTGGCACTGACATTCAGACAGCATTTTCACAGAGTCGTAAATGGCCTTGTGTAGCCTTGTAGCATAATGGATTTTACTGGATGAGTAAATTTCATTATATTCATTGTGGTATGCTGCTAAATCCTATCATCACAGTGACCACAGTGACTGCATGGCTAAAGTCATGTCATGAAAGGTAAGGGAGGTTACTTCAACACCCACCTCAGCCTCCTCCAGGGCAGCCTGGATCTCACTCTTCTCTAGGTCCAGGCCTTTCTTCATCTTTTCCAGCTCGTGGATGGTCTTGCCTCCCTGGCTAATCTGGTCTGTCAGCTCAGAGATCTCCTCTGCAGGGACATAATGAGCAGAACCAGTGTCAAACAGATCTAACCTATGCCATCCTATGAATAGTGTCTAAATTTATCATTGACATGGTAAGACATGTTTTAAGTATAATTCATTCACTGGACCATAATTAAACCCACATGTTCTTATGGCTAATTTTGTAATAATTTCATGAGCCCAGGAAGAGACTGCAGCTGGCTAGTTTGCAAAGCAGAGACCAGCTATTTTTAAAGTAGCTTTAAAATTTTTGGGGGGACTTTTACTGATTTTAATCTCACAGGACAGTGGAGATATGCCAGGCAATGATGGGGGAAAGAGAGATGATGAAGTCAGGATAGAACCAAACCTGGGACAGTCAACTTTAAACTAGAGTCACTAGACATATCGCCTGGAGTCTCTGGATTATCAACAACTGAACACCTTCACAAAGACCTCATGACTCAAAATGCATCTGCACATGTCCACAGTATGGACGCCCCAGCCAGCTTGCATATCATTAAAGCCAATGGATTTAGAATGGGATGGAATAAAAGTTAACAAAGGCATAAAGAGCAGGAACCCCAATACTTTTGGCATTTGTTTAGTCAGCGCTGACCTTGGAGGTTCTTGTTCTCCCGCTTGACGGTCTCCAGGTGGTCGAGCGCCTCCTCGTAGGAGTTCTTGAGCTTGAAGAGCTCGGTGCTCAGGCTGCGTGCCTCCTTCTGCGAGGCCTCCAGCTCTGTCTGGCACTCCTCACATTTCTGACGCCACTCGGCCAGCACCTTGTCGAAGTTGCGCTGCTTCTTGTCCAGGGCGGCTGCAGCAGCATTGGAGCGCTCCAGGTCCACCATCAGGTCCTCTATCTCGGCCTGCAGGCGGTGCTTGGTCTTCTCCAGAGACGAGCACTTGGCACTAGATGCCTCTACACTCTCCTCAGCCTCCTGCAGACGGGCCACAAGCTTCTTCCTGGATAAAGGAAGGAAATAAAGGTTAGTTCTTCTTTGGTGCTGTTCATAGGTGGACAGAGGGATGCATGTTAATGAGAGGAATGAAGACTGAAAGCAGGATGTCTGTTATGGTAAGTAAATATTCAAAACCGAATTCTGTCCAGTCCAGTCCATCATTATGTTTGACTCACTTGGCCTCCTCAAGCTCCTCGGTTCTTTGGATGGCGTCTGTCTCATATTTGGTTCTCCAGTGGGCGACCTCGGCGTTGGCTTTAGACAGCGCCCTCTGCAGTTCAGACTTGGCCTCCTGCTCTTCCTCATACTGCTCCCGCAGCAGGTCGTTGTCATGGCGCGAAGACTGGAGAGCATGAGCCAGGGCATTCTTGGCCTGGAAAAACCATAGAAACCCACAGAGTCTTACATGGGAAATTTATATATGGAAGCTTTATTCCAAGCTACTATCCACCCTTCTCTATTCCACTATTATTATCAGTCTTGCATCCATAGTGCTTTAAATTTACTTCTATAATACTGTCTTTCAATGACAAGAAATGTAAAATGTAGTGTTTCAATCTTTTATGGCAGTGGTTCCTTCAGAATGTAGTTTGGGGTTGATGTCTGAAAGCATTTCCAGCATGTGATGGTTGTTTGTTAACTCGGCTTGTTTACCTTGTTCTCCTCATCCAGCTGTTTCTTGAGCTCCTCAGCATTGTGACTAAAGGAGGTTTTGGAGCGCTGCAGCTGTGAGATCATAGCCTCTCTCTCCTCCAGCTTCCTGCCCAGCTCAGCTGCAGACAGGAAGATATGGGAACAATGAGTCTCATTGTCAGAAAGTTGGTGACGACAGAGAGCATTGATTTCCAGTTGAAATAAAAATGTTTTTCAGTTAGGATCTAGACAAATCCTCACTTTCTTTGCCGATTGAGTGCACAGCACTCGTTATGGACAGAACAATAGTTATCACAGTACTGAGTGTAGTTAAAGGCAGAGAGAGACTGAATGCACTAGTTGTCATTCCTTATTCACTTATCCAATTGGAGTATTGATGTTGACAATAAAAGAGTACTGCTGTGCGCTCACCACTCTCGGCCTGGGCTCGAGCCCTCTGGGCGTTGGTGTCACTGAGCTGCCTCTGGAGCTCATCCACCTTGGCCTTGGACTCATTCATCTGGTCTTCATACAGCCGACATGTCTTTTCTGCATTGGCCTAAAATCACACAAGGGGGATCAGATGGATAACTCATTTGAGGGATTATTCATTGTGGATTACAGTGGACGCAGTCCTGTGTAAAATGCAATTCCAAGATTATGTAAAGAAATGTTTATGTATGATTATGTAAAGAAATCAATCAATTAACTGATAAATTTACGAAATGGCCATAACTTGTATTAAAACCTTGGTTGTCGTGGGCATTAAGAATTGATATGAACAATGGAACTGTTTGCACTACAGTGCCCTCCTTTTCCAACCAATTAATAATTGTCCTCACTTTAGCCTTCGAGAGCTGCTCTAGGTTGGAGGCCAGATCATCAACCTCCATCTTTGCCTCGGAGCGCTCCTTCTCCAGCTTCTGCTTGACGCGCTGCAGGCTGTCAATCTGCTCGCTGAGCTCAGCCACGCTGTCGGCACACTTCTTGCGCAGCGCCGCTGTGGTGGAATCGTGGTGCAACGAGGCCTCCTCCAGGTCACGTCGCAGCTTCATTAAGTCCGCCTCGCGCTTCTTGTTCATCTCGATCTGAGCCGTGGTGGCGCCGCCCGCCTCCTCCAGTCGCTCGCTGAGCTCTTCGAGCTCACGGGCCACGTCTCCTCGCTGCTTCTCCACTTTTGCTCGAGTGGATCTCTCAGCCTCCAGCTCTTCCTCGAGTTCCTCGATACGAGCCTGAGGATGGAATGTGAATATGACCATGTGTGAATATGACCATGTGCTGAAAGTGTAAATTCAATCCAGGAGTCATGTCAAAGAGAGATCTATACAATGAACTAGTCAACAGTATGATTCAGTTGCTGTAGCAGGTTATGCTTCACAAACCTGCAACTCCTTGATCCTTTTCTGCAGTTGGATGACCAGAGCCTGCTCATCTTCGATTTTGCTGCTGATCTGGTTCAACTCAAGGTCTTTCCTGACCAAAGTATACAAAAAACAACAGTACATTTAGGATATAGTAAATTGCACAGTTGCAGACAAAGACAGGTGTACCAGTAATATTATACCAAAAACAATTTGATCTTACTTTTTAAGATTCTCCTCCATCTGTTGTTTGTCATTCTCCAGGTCCATGACAGACTCTACAGACAGTTTCAGGTCTCCCTCTAGCTTGCGTTTGGCCCGTTCCAGGTCCATACGCAATTTTCTCTCCTGTTCCAATGACCCTTCCAACTGAGTTAAAAGAACAAAGAATAATAAAATAGGTAAATGGTCAAATTTATTATTACACACATCATAAGTACAATAATATTACATTTTTCTTAATCTCAATGTGTAATATTGTTTTAAAATGAAAACTCACATCATCCACATGCTGCTCCAGCTTGGCTTTGGCCTTAGTCAGAGTGTTGACCTTGTCCTCCTCAGCCTGAAGGTCATCCAGTGTCCGCTGGTGAGCCTCCTGCAGAGCCTTCTTCTCCTTGGTTAGCCTCAGGATGGTCTCATCCAGGGCTGCCATC
The DNA here is from genome assembly GCA_036025975.1 of Nematalosa erebi. NCBI lineage: Eukaryota > Metazoa > Chordata > Actinopteri > Clupeiformes > Clupeidae > Nematalosa > Nematalosa erebi. The sequence goes on along the minus strand of JAVQKI010429480.1, from coordinate 1,422 downwards.
TCCTCAATCAGGTTCTTCACCTGTGGGGAAGAGAGAAATCACCTCTCTCACTTTTCTAATCTACAGCCATCTTGTGTGTGCCATCAAATCATATTTACTAACCAAATAACTACAAGTATAAAGACAGCAATAAATACAGGTCTGAAATACTGTATAAAATGACAGTGAAATTACTATGATGAGCATTCCTAAAGGCTTTTGTGGTTTCAATTTAAAATGTACAGAGTTGGTCTAGCAAAATGTAATTTTGGATATCTCCACAGGTTCCATCTGTTCTCACCTTATTCTCGGTGGCATGCTTCTCCTTTTCCACCTTGGCCAGGGTGATTTCTAGGTCATCAATGTCCTTCTTGAGCTCAGCACACTCATCCTCCAGCTTGCGCTTCTTGGCGACCACAGTGGAGTTCATCTCCTCCTCTTCCTCCAGTCGCTCCATCAGCTCCTTCACCTTGGCCTCTAGCTGGATCTTAGCCTTGATGAGCAGGTCACAGCGGTCCTCAGCATCTGCAAGATTATCTTGCTCCTAAAGTGAGAGACGGAAGGAATATCTCACTTGAATTAGTCCTATAAGAATATAATTATCATCAGTTGTTGGCATTCTAGACATTCAAAAACCCATCATGTTAGGAACACAATGTGAGAATTAGTATGTACCCTTTGGTGTCATTTATAAACAGACTGTACACATATCAGGTCTATTGGACTGGTCCTCACATTAGAAAAGAGCTATTCTCCCTATTATATAAGCCAGTGTAGTGTTATGGGTAAAAGGGTTATGGGTTTTTTAACAAGTCACAACCAACCAGCTACTGTAGCTGCATTCCATGGCAACAGTAAATGCTCTAGGTTTTAATCAGTGGATATGTACGGGATCTGCAAACAGTGGATCTCACATAGATGTATAGGGATACTCACAGCTTGCAGTTGGAGAGCGAGGTCATTCTTCTCTTGGATCAGGGTGACCTGCTTCTCCTCCAGCTCCTTACGCTTGGCCTCTGACTTCTCCAGTGCCTCCTTCAGCTTGAGGAACTCCTCCTTGAGGGCGGCCAGCTCCTTCTCCGTGGTGGCACTCTTCAGCAGAGGCTTGATCTTGAAGAAGAGCTTCATCCAAGGCCAGTGCTTCACTATGTTAAAGGCCCTGATGTTCCACTGAATGATCATCAGAGCCTCTCTAGAGAGAGGCACAAAGAAGAGCGAGATTGAGAAATGGAGAAAAAGTGACGCTGACACTGACATTGACCGACATTGAGAAAGATAGAGTGAGTGTTAAGGACTAGATGGAGACTACAAAGACAGAGGGTGTGAGGTGATGTTTAGAATGCATTAAGAGGAGATGGTACTTCTCCAGGGAGGAAAATGGGTGAAATGGTACTTGTTTGAATTGATTAATGTAATACACCATTTCAACCAAACGCTCTTTTT
>JAVQKI010429299.1:7500-10444 GCA_036025975.1 Nematalosa erebi | reverse complement strand
CACACACACACACACACACACACACACAAACACACACACATGCTGCATATGTTTTACGGTCATCGTTTGCTATTTCCGTCATGTCGCCACGGCACCGTCCATAAATCAGCCAATTAGCTTCGGCCCAAATAGGTGGTGGATTGCTTCCGGAGGTTCAGAAGTTACTGCTCCTGACCCAAGGGCTTCTGCAGAGCGTGAATTTACTGTAGGGTAAACACGAAATGGGTCCCTATGTATATTGTACGAAGCACTCAAGTGGCTGTATCTTAACACGTTCCCGTTCGATAAATATTTGGACGATGTTCTTCTGTGACACAAACTTGCTGTGACAGGCTTGAGTGCCATGTGGACCAATAGGCCTTAATTAGTTTCCCCTGCAGATGGTGCTCGAAAAAATGCTTCCTTGAACGGGATGCAGCTCATCCGAGGGCCTCTTCTTGATTGGTGCAGTACGCACTGCTGTGAGAGGCCAGTGGTTGGTTGAATGATCTTTGGGAGGCAGGAAATGATACTAGTCTGACTGTGAGCCCCCTACCCCACCATACACACACACACACACACACACGCGCACGGATGAGCCCCCTCACTCTCTGATGTTCCAGCTGTGTGGCACTCTCTGGTCTCCACTGGGCTTATTTCAAAATGGAGTCAGAGCAAGAGAGCGAGTGTGACAAGTCGCCGAGCTGCAGTCGCGCAACTCAATCTACATAGCGTTCAGCTGTGTGCAGCATCGCTCTACAGTAAATATGATAGGGAATTCGTGAAACAGTGTTAATATGCTTGTGTGTGTGTGTGTGTGTGTGTGTGTGTGTGTGTTTGTGTATTTCTGTTAGTGTGTGCTTGTGTGTGCAAGAGACTGAGTCTGTGTGAGAAAGAGCCAGAGAGAAAAATGAGCAACAGCAGCTGCAACTGAAGTTTTTATAAATTAGAAAATTTAAATATTTAATTTGCTGTTTGTCTGTGTACTTTTTAACTTTCATCCACTCAGACACATACATTATAAGCACTTTCTTCTTTTATTATTAATTTTTCTCCTTTCCCTGCTAAAATGCTAATGCAGGCCCCATACTCTCTCTAAAATCCCTTCCCCACTGAAACCTCCCACCCGTGCAATTAATTTATGCCACTGACAACCTGGATTAAGTTTCTGAGGAGAAAATGTAAGAAAAAAAAAAGACTGATTTGGTGAGCAGGGTCCTAAATGCTGCTGAACAGCTTTTGCCTTTGCCTTTGCCCAAAGAACTTGCTGGTCTTCATCTGCATATCAGCGCTGCATTAGCAGCCGCAGCTCAGCTGAGCTGAGCCCTCCCCTGACTGCTCTTTCATTAAACGTCCTCCACGCGTCCCTCAGGAAGGCAGTTCATCTATTATTAATGGAAACAAAATGGATTATACTGTGGCCCTGTGTGTGCGTGTGATACTTCAAACAGCACTCGGAGCAGAGCTGATTACCATGAACATTATCATTTCAGGGTCAGCGCATGCTTGTTTGGTGGGGGACACATCCCTGTCCCTCCCTCCACTCTGTGCCTAGCCATTTAGCTGAGAGGCCACTTAGCAACTTGGCATCGGTGACACAGTTCCCGTGTCACACTTTCGGTGGCAACCATTTGATCTGGTGCATTCATGTGCTCTGTGAATATGAGAATGTGTGTCTCCTGGTCTGATTAGGAGAGATCACACACTTGAGTGTGCATCTTCTCCGTCGTCTAAACTGTTGGCGTCGACTTTACTAATGCCCTTGAAATCTTTAGTTGATTTTACATGCATTATCAGCTTATCACAATTGAAGTAACTGATCCGTTTAGCATATTAATGCTCATTGGGACACAAGCCTAGCGGTTAGCATGCTAACACAACCCAAACCTCACATGGGCTAATGGTGATCGTCATACTATTAGCGTTCCTTGTGTGCTTGCTGTGTTAGCCATTCATGTAGCATGGTGCAAATTGGCTTTAAGTGTGAGGCAATTGGAGCCGGCTGTGGACATCTGTGTCTATAACTGTCCCTAATGGCTCCTCAGTGAGGGTAATTACCAACCTCTGGAGAGAAACAAACAGGCCAGAAGCACTCAAGGGCCTGGTCCATGCTTTGGTTTCTGACAGAAACAGACAAAGAGTAATTGAATGGATACTTTGGAATACTGTCTGTCATATTATATATTGTCATATTATATACTGTATTCTACATTGTATATTGTCTCTAGGCCTACAGTATATGATACCAAATACCTTGCGTCAACTGACTCACTTGGCTAAGTATAAGAGGTTCTGATTCTAGTGTGATCTGATTACTCAAGAAACACAGAAATTGGTCTATTCAATTGGTCTAACAGAGGGGTGTTCAAATAAAGTTTCAGTAGGACAAAAGGCTTCGGTTGCAACAGCCAAGCTTTACTCAGTGAGGGAGGAATCCAGGAAGACATCAGTATCTCCTTGCCAAAGGGCTGGAGGTCGATGTTTCTCATTTACTCTGACAACAAGAGGGAACGCGATTGACAGGTGCGCAGGAGAATAATCAGATCAGGAAGGAGGAGAGATAACATAAGAGCCTTTGAGAGGGAGTCAGAGAGATGGAAGAGAAAGAATGCGGAAGAGTGATAGAGAGAAGGGGGCGGGAGAATGAGAGAAACTGGGGCTGAGCATGAGAGAGAGGAGAGAGAGAAAGAGAAGAGGGGAGGGAAAGAGAAGTGGAGAGACAGCTGATGGCATTGTCCCTCGAAGGCTGGAATGGATGGGATTTCATTTTATTCACAGTCAATCCCCTTCCCACCCGCGGTTCTCTCTCTCTCTCTCTCTCTCTCTCTCTCTCTCTATCTTTCTCTCTCTCTCTCTCTACCTTTCTCTCTCTCTCTGAGCATTTATCAGCACTCTGACGGCATGTCAGGACAGAGGACTCAGAGTCGGTAATCACCAGCCATTGGACTCGTCCAGCCTCTGCATC
>JAVQKI010429299.1:0-5000 GCA_036025975.1 Nematalosa erebi | reverse complement strand
TGCAAAATAAAATTTGCCTTGTCCTGTGCTGTAATTACAGTCCGTAAGATCATTGGCATCCAATATGGGAAGGACAACTGGTGGGTAAGGCGAGGTCCACTTTAATGTTTAATAACCATCCCTTACTGAAGAAATGTGTTCCTTTTTCATCTGGTCAGATGTAGAGGCTACCAAGGGCAAAGTGCAATAGGTACAAGTTTTCCTTTATTCTTAGTGCATTTAACGCACTTAACCAATCGCTAAATCATTCATGATAGTTTAGTTGCACTGGAATATATTACATGTGTTTCTTATATTTATAAATTAATTGCCGTCACATTTCAAAGGACTACACAAAAAACAATTCTTAGTGCAAGAGTGTGGCTGAGGTTGATCAAGTTGCCTGTAACACCCTTGTGTTTTATGTGGGTGTGTTCGTTCTTGTCTTGTACCCCTACATCTTGTGTTGTTTATGTCTTTTTTTAAACCACTGATAACATCTCTTTCCCGTAGGGCCTTGAATATTTTGGGAAAACAGTGCTAAACTGGACTGTGCACATATCACAACAGCATAGGTCCATAGTAGATGAGTCCACATGCTATAACAGTCTGCCTGTCGTCCGACGAGGTGACCTTGTGTGTGTGTGTGATGATGCAACATGACTAAGTCTCAGACAACAGAAAATCTTGAACTCGAAGCATGGTTAACTTGGTATGGACTCAAGGAAGTCAAAACCTTTTATAATTAATAAAGCTGGAGTTGTAGTAGAGTTTCTTTTCATTTGAGACCAGGTCAGCACATCCACGAATAAGTCTGAGGGGACAGATAATGTAGTGATCAAGTAGCCAGGCTAGTGCCACCTGTCAAAATGTACGGCATATATATCAGCACGTATATCGTTCCAGTGTGGAATCGGACCAGACTGAATCAGGACTGTGTAAGGTAGCACTCTCACAGCCTATAGCGCCTGAACCAGACAGAATCAGGACTGTGTAATGGTAGCACTCATACAGTCTATGGCGCCTGGACCAGACAGAATCAGGACTGAGTAAGGTAGCACTCATACAGCGGGAACAGTCAGGCCAATCCCTCCATCAGAGGTGCTTCTGATCTGATCTGATTTGGCTGGACTCACACTTGCTGACACTCCAACGTAAAGGTCAAAACAGGAGCAGCCAACACATCTCCAGGGCTGACACCACACTCACATACACAAACACTCACACACACACACACACACTCACACACACGTGTATGTACCATGTATGATGCCAAATGTGAGGTAATGTCGCATATGTGTGTGTGTGTGTGTGTGTGTGTGTGTGTTGATGTGCACATGCGTATGTATTCTCAAGAGCTGAAACTCTAACAGTCTAGGAACCCCTGTCATTCCCAGTGAAGACGAATGACTCATGTTTGGAAAGACATTGCTCACAGTAGTGGAACAAATGTAAATGTGCGCACTCACACAAATACACACACACACACACGCACACACACACACACACACAAACACACACACACCCAGCCCCACATCTCTCTTATTTGGTCTCTTTCTGTTTGATGTAGAGAGGTGGAAATTGGATTCCTTGATTGCATAAGGGGCTTTCAGGATGTGTGAGTTTGCCAACAGACTAACTAAATAACTGGGCAGCAGCGTACACTTGATACGTGTCAAAATGGCCTCACCCACTGGATTACATTATGGTAAAGAGCAACGAGCGAAACACAGCAGTGTAAATGCACACTGTATACGGACTTTACACAATGCTGATAACGGCTATAATAACGTAAAACAAAATAATGCACAATAATAATAAATAATAAATCATAATAATAATAATAATAAATAATAAATATGATTATTTAAACTAGTGATATCTTTGTTACACAGTAGGAGAAAAGACCTCTAGTCTCTGCAAACAGCTACACTATAAACCCATCCCCATTCGAATCCCCATTTGCAAAACGACGGGCTTGTTTTCTGATATCTTTTCCAATTACCATTTGACTTTTTAGTTGTCAATTTAAATGTCATGTCATGGATTTCAGTGGGTGCCAAATAGCATTGACCTTATAGGGGCACACACTGGAAACGGAAATGGAATTGAATTGGGATGCAAGACCGACTTCTCTAATTAAGGCTGCAGTGTATACGAGCCTTTTGAGGGCCTGGAATGGGCTCGCCCTTGCATTACACACTAACTTCCTGGAGTGCACTTGGCAGAAGATTGGCCCTGTGATGTTCAAAGGTAATTAAACACAATGCTGTTTGACTGCAATTACTTCTAATCAATATGGAGTTTTAATTACAGCATGCTATCTGCTAAACAAAACAGGCTGCAGATAAACAATAGGTTATCAACCAATTACATTTTCTGTCTGTCTGTTTCAGTGCATCAAGGCATGTCCCTCATCAGTGACTACAAATGATGTCACAATGGATTTAAAGCTGAACATTCTATGAATGTAATGTATAAAATACAATGCGTGATGTTGCTCACAACAGAAGCAGACTGCATTTGCATCAATTCAGTCCATGTCCTAACATTATGCAGCAGTTTTTACAAGACGAGTCTGTAAAAATGGTGGTTTCACCATCAGTATTCTTGGGATGTAGCACAAGCTTACAGCTCACTCGCAACACTGAAAGCCTCAACTAAAACATTCGAGAGGAAATTTGCCATCTGCTTCCACGTCACTCTCAGCCCTTCCGACACAAAACCGAGTGGATCGTGCGCTGCCTAAAATACAATAAAGGCTCGCAGGCAAGACGTGAACCCCCATCGAAATGATGGTGCGAGTACCGAATGCTCCCCCATCTGTGTGATGTGGTTCTGCTGTGGTGGAACAGAACAGAATCCTGCCATTTCATTAGCATAATAGCTTGGAACACGTGAGAGACAACTATGACCGAGCTTCTCTGAAGCTTCTCGTCTCAAAGGGGGAAAACAGCACATCACCAGAGGCAGATGAACAGACGAACACCGTCGCGTTCACCCAAGGTGGTGGAGGGTTGGGGCGGGGGGTAGGGTGAGGGGGGAGAAGGAGGTGGGAAAGAGGGAGTGAGCAGGGCTGACTCATCTCCCACTAAACTTTCGAGAACCCTTTTCCAAGAAAGCTATTACTTGTTACAGAGCACGACTTGGAAAAAGTGCTTTATAATCAATTTGAACTTGACTCGAGGTCATTCTGTCAAAGAAATCTCCTTGGAGGTTGGTATACGGGCTTGGTGGCTTGCTGTCGTTGGCCCCATCCAGAACTCAACTGAAAGCATCCAGAGAATATTGAGAGGATGTGGATTAAAAAAAAAAAAAAAAAAAAAAAAACACATCCAGGGCTGGAGGACTTATACGAGTCAGTGTGAAGACTTTTTTACAGAACGATCATTTCATGTTTGCAAGGAATCCCAACAATTGGAGAGTATTCTAGGATAAACTTGGGTATTGGTCTGCTCGTCTGGAGATAGTGTGTGGAGTGTGTGTGTGTGTATGTGTGTGGGGGGGTGGTCTGCTGGGGACTGTATGTGCCAGTGGCTATAACATTTGCTCGATCTGTTTGGAAAGATTTAAGCAGCCCCACGAGCAATTACCATGCTCTGACAGGATAATGTGAGTTACTCGGGGAGGTCTAAGGCGAAGACCTAGAAAAGGGAGAGGAGAACTGGGACAGAGATGCGTAAGTGAAGCTAACAATGTTACACACTTTGAAACCCACCAACCATGATGTGTGATAACTGGTGCAGAGGCTGTTGGGAAAAAAAACAAAAACGCCCTGAACGCTGATCTGATCACAAGTGGCCGGGGAGAAGGGGGGCGGGCAAACAGATCTGGGTCTGGTAGAACAAAACTCGCATTTGGTCCTAATCAGCATTTCTTACAAAGTTACTTTATTTTCTTTAGAACCAAAAATAAGGGGGAACATTTAGCATCTTTTTAACCTGATTTCTCTCGGATGGCGGTTGCTGTTCCCAGGGAGGTGCTCAGGCACAGCAATCTAGAGGCATATTAGAGATTTTATGCTGCAAATGGGCCCTTGTTGTATAATTTAACAAATAAACTGCACTTCTCTTCCATGTAGTCTAAACCCAAAGCCTCTCTCCATCCCTCACGCTCCCTCCCTCTCTCTCTCCTCTGTTTCTCTTTCACTCTTTCACTTACTCTCACAATCCCCCTTTCTCTGTCTTTGTCTACTCTCAGTGTTCTCTTGGGGGAGTTTCATTCAACTTCTGGTGGTACGGTACATTTTCTTCTTTCTGTTTGGTCATTGCCAACAGTTGTTGTGCTCTCCACTCAGACAAACACACTCTCATACATACGCACACACACACACACATACACACACACACACTGCATCTCTCCTTCCATCCCAGACAGACGTCCATGTTTGTAAGGGCGCCGAGGCTGTCAGGCCCTGTTGGCTTCCCCGAAAGCCTAATGAGACTCACACACACATACACATACTCACACCAGAGCTCTACTCTCCTGTGCCCTCCACCAGAGAACACACACACACACTCACTGACGAGGGCCTAGGAGAGGAGAGGAAAAAAGAAGAGGAAACGGGAGAGACAGAACAGAGGCACAGCAAGAAAACGAAGCACAAAGAGCATCTATCTAATGAAGGCAGAAAACGTATAAAGAGATCCCTGGGAAAAAAAAAACAACAACAAAAAAAGACTGCACGGCGGAGAGATCATCCTCTCCTGGGTCTCCTCTCCTCCATCTACACCAGATTCCCCTTTTGTGAAGCAGTCAGTGTGAACGAGGTGAAAACATGACGCAAGGAGGGAAAAAAACCCTCACAGATTCAATGCTCTAGCTCAAGCAGCTAGTGACATGCAGCTGCAACTGTAGCCTTCACTTGCTCAGCAGAACTACTCACGGCAACAACCTCTATTATACCAGATACAGAAATAAAATCTGCAAGAAAGAGAGAGAGAGAGAGGGAGAGAGAGAGAGAGAGAGAGAGAGAGAGAGAGAGAGAGAGAGAGAGAGAAAGAGAGAGAGAGAGAGAGAGT
>JAVQKI010429213.1:0-11619 GCA_036025975.1 Nematalosa erebi | reverse complement strand
CAGTTTTAAAAAACGACGTAGAAATATTATTTATATTAAGTACGTTGTATTCTGCGTGTTTTGAAAAAAATCTTGAAAGGTTTAAGTCATTTTAGGACTATATAGTTGTTAAAATTTCATGAGCTCATGTAATTCATGACCGTCGCTCTCTAGGGGGCGTGCCTCCCCCTGACAAGCACACTCACTTACAGTACACACATACATGCCCTATATCCATACATACATGCATGCAATATTTTACATGTAAGGTCCAATATTATTCAAACCCCAAGCGGTGCATTTTTGACCAATAGGTTTTACACATTATCTAGATGGTAAGACTATGTTTTAAAATATGTCATCAATTTTATGACAAACTATTTTATGACTAACTACCATAACTTAAATTTTTTAGAACAAACAAATATTACAGGTCAACAATTACAAACAATAACATTTAATTCAAAATTTATGGGCTTAACTGTAATAATTTGGGATTAAAAATCATTTGGGGCTTAACTGTACATACGGTTTGTAAATGCAAACACACACACACACACACACACACACACGCACACACATATATCCAAACATAGAACCACTACAAAAAACATACATACACCACAGCACACATAAACATACACCATTTGTGAAGGTCTTTACACGCCATTTCCACCATATTAGCACTGCCTCCTCTTCAGAGTGCTCTGCCCGTCACAGAGAGAGAGGATGCAGTTTAAATGGCAGCCTCTATCTGATAGAAATCTGATGAGGTGAGCAGCACTGCAGACACTTGAAGGCAGGTTTGACTCAAGCAGCAGGGCGTCTCCTCCCTTTCAAGTGCATAATATGAAAGACGGGGAATGGCTGCTGGCGTTTGAGATAGAGCCGTATAAACAACACGGATGGTACATTTCTTACAGGCTTGGACCGCATGGTTTTCATGGCAAAGCAATGTGACTTTTATTTAACCTTTCAAAAATCGCCAGCTGGTTGTCCTTCTTCGGCATTCATTTATTCACAGCTCTCTCTATCTCGCTCTCCCCCATGTTTGACTCTGTTGCCCTGAAATAGAGAGCATGAGTGTCAGTGTCAGTGTGTCTGTGTGCGTGTCTGTATCTCTGTGTGTGTGAGTGTGTCTGTGTGCGTGTGTGTGTGTGTGTGTATGTGTGACAGATAGCCAGGGAAGGAGACTGAAAGGACAGGAGTCCTGTGGGACAGCGGGGACGAGTGGACGCGAAAGGTGAACGTTACTTCAGCACGCCCGCCACGATCTGTGAGCAGGGAGGAGGGCGATGTGTGTGTGTGTATGCGTGTGCTAGTGTGTGTGTGTGTGTGTGTGTGTGTGTGTGTGTGTAGAGGGGGGGTAGTTGGCGTCCTGCACCTCGGCTGCCCCCACCCCTGTGTACCCCCCCACCTCACCCCACAGGATCGACCCTTGGCAGGGCTCACCTCGCTGGGGATGAATAATGAATGGGGCCTGGTGCGGTGGGGGGCTGGGGGTGGGTCACGGGTGGCATGTCTGTGAGGAAGCACATTCCTCCTTGATTAGTACATAAAAAGCAGCGCCCATCTGCTTGTGCGTTGGGAGGTGACAGCACATGCCAGGGAGTGTAAGCAAATGGGGTATGAGTGTGTGTGTGTGTCCTTTGTGTGTGTGTGTGTGTGTGTGTGTGTGTGTGTGTGTGTGTGTGTGTGTTGGAATGCACGCTTCAAGGGACTCCTCAACAGACGCACGGAGAACCACAGCAGGGGATGCTAGCTCAATCACCTGCCCCTATGCACACACACCCACACACATACACACACAGGCACGCACACACACACACACACACACACACACAGGCACGCATGCACACAGACATTCACAAACACCCCCTCCAGGGCCTCTTGATGGCCCTTGGCAGCCCCTCGGAAGTGACATGCTCTGCCTCGTATCTCTCAATCTCCCAGGGTTTCAGGCCCAGCAGGCTGCAGCTAGGCATGCCATGCAGTGTATAGGCCACAGACACACATTATTTGATACGGCTACGGCTACATGAGGAAGCCTGGCGTAGCAGAACAAGAGGGAATGAAGTGGGCCAAAAGGGCCGCAGTATAAATCTAATTGAGGTGTTTAATTGCAATGGGAAGAGGCTCCAAGCTCAAGGACGTTGTCTGCGGTTGACCTTCTTAGTGGATGGCGCACAATTACAGGGGCCTCTTCACACGTCGCGTGTTGTAGTGGCGTGAGCTCGGGGGGAAGCGGGGAGAGGGGGTGGGGGTGGAGGGTTCATGCGAGCAGAGGGACGGTTTCAAGTGTCTCCGCACATCATGTCAACCGCCAGCGCCGCTAGCTGAATCCACACTCTGCTCAAGCAGGACGGACGGTGACCTTCGATGACCTCTCTTGGCCGCAGAATGCCATCAGGTGTTTGTCTGGCTGACGAGCCTGTGTGATTTGATAGCATTATCGCGTTCTCTACAAGTGATCCGATCGCTTCCTCAAAAAAAAAAAAAAGAGAGACAGAAAAAAAAACGGTTAGCGGCTAAAAGCTAACGTTAACTCCCTGGCTGCATCAGTGAATATCTCTCACAGGGAGCTTCAGTGATCTTATTATCCATTTTAGAGGGATTATGGCGGAGGAGGTTTCTGCCGCAGAGACGGCCACTCACTCACTTGCTCACTCAATCACTCACTCAAAGTCCTGGGGCAACAGGCTACAAATTAGTGCGCAGCGGTAGATAACCTTTACCCAAAAGTACAATCCCAATGTAAACATGTGCTAAAAAGGCAACAGATAAGCAAACAGGCCGTTTAGGGGGGGAAATCCATCAGGTTGAGCAGGCAAAGAGAAAGAACATACCCTTTGGCACTAACTATAATTAATATGCTAAATTGAATTGCGATAATTGACTAGGGGACTGGACGGGTGTACTGGAGGTGTGCTGATTAAAATGTTTGGCTGGAGCAGAGGTCTGATGAGGGCTCTTGTGAATAAAAGGAGTGGATGGGAGGATTGGGAGGGGGAGGAGGGGGATACAATACGCCCTCCTTTTTTTCCCCTTCACTAATTAGCGCTAAACCCGTAATAACCACCAATGCCCTCATTTATATGACCACGCATTAGCTGAATGTACATTCATTAGTTTCTGATGTGTTTTTCCCTCAGCGTTATTGTTTGCATATGGCATGCTTCTGTGTGTGTGTGTGTGCGCGTGTGGGTGAGTGTGTGTGTGCGGGAGGTGGGGGGTTGGGCACACGAGATTGATAGACTTGTACAGTGCTTCAGTGCTTCCAAGCTAGCGGCACATCAGAGACAAGCTCACAATTACATTAGCAGTGGGGTCAGCCATGTGCTGTTAGTTGATTCTGGCTACATTACTGGCCAAAGCTTTGACCTCTGATGTGAGGCTTTGAACTGTAGGTCATGAACTATCTATGGCAAAATACATGTTTTATGGCTGGATTGGGAGTTATTCAAAACAATGGCAAATCACAGTTAAAAAAAAAAAAATAAATATGAAAGAGAGTTGAAAAAAACAACAACATTTTCATCTCCAGCAGCTTACCGTACAGAGAGTGTTCAAATCCTCTGTAGTCTCCTGTATATGGTGGGAGTTTTGTACAGATCCAAGAAGGGTGCACTGGGTGAAGGTCATTTGCGCTGAATGTGTTTGTCATTCATAAAACCGCTTTTTTATGTAAATAAATCATGTTCAGCCTCGTAAAGAAATATATGAGCCATTACTGGCTCCAGCCTGCTGTTTGAATGTGGTACAATATGTGATTAAAATCTCCTTTGACATCTTGCCATGACATGCCTTTGCTCAACAAAAACTCCAAACGCCCTCTCTCTTTCTATCTCTCTCTCTCTCTCCCTCTCCCTTTCTCTCTCTATCTCGTCCTCTCTCTCATTGTTGTTGTCTTCTGCTGCCAACAGTATCAAGCCAATGGATTTCCCATGTTTTTGTTTTGAAGTGTAAATTTGCTTAAGGAGATTAGAGAAGGGGGAGTGCGGAGAAGAAAAAGGGAAAAAATGGAAAGACTGTAGTCATACTTGCCATTCCTGCACTGCAGTGAGAGGTATGCTATGGTGTTGTGTAATGAAACACATTATCACAGCTGAGGAGAGGCATTGTGCGGGCCTTGCAATGCGATTGACAAGCCTCTTTCAGACTGGAGAGGATCTCCTCCATGTCAAAGGCTCCTTTTCTGTAAAAGGCCAGAAACCCCCTGCTGCTTGCGTCCTCTGTACAAAGGCATCCGCATCCCGCACCGGGGTGTGTGCCTGGCGATAACATTTTGATTTGCATTTAGCAGTTAAAGATGACAGAGCGACGCTGCAACAATGGGCCTTTGGGCTGTTTTACACGGACGCACTTATTAGCAACGCTGCCTTATTGATCTGTTTTGCGAGCCAAACAGCGGGGGAGAATGCCACACGCAGCAGACTGACATTTGCACATTGATATGCCAGTCATATGTGCCCCGTTGACAGGTGTTCACTGGCAAACCCATATCTCTCGCTTCTTGCTCTTTTGTTGCCAAGGGCAGGAGATGTCATTGTAGTCAATCACGCCTAATGACTAGCCTCTCCTATTTCACTGCTCTCTCTCTCGCATGCTGTTGAAGACAGCTCTGAATTTAAACTGTTTGTGCAAGCATGGTTTGTCTAGCCATGCCCATCTCCATTTCTTTCTGATATTCACCTCAAGCATGTATTTACCTTATTGGTTTCTTTTCTTTTGCGTGAAGCGGTGCATTCAGAAAATGGCATTCATTTGATTCAGGCATTTTCTGGTAACCACTGGCAGCATCCATCTGACATTGAAACATTTCTTGTGTCCTCCTCCGCAAGCACCACCTCACTTTCCTTTGTTTCTCTCTTTCTTTCTAGAAATCTAAAGAAACTTCCTTCATAGACATTCAGGGACTGACATCCAACACATAGCCTTCTGTTAATCTTGGGATTAAAAGAAAAGAAAGAGAATATATGCTTTTAGAGACCCTTTGAGAGGTGTTCAGATTTCAAAGTGAGCACTTTAAAAGCAGTCAGGATGTTTGCGATTGAGGTCAGGGCCTCTGGGCCACGAATTCCTCTGGAACAACATACCCCTTTGAGCTGACTCAAGGGAACAGATCTGGCCCAGTTGCACGCCGGATGCAGACCAGCAGTCAGACGTTATCTGCTTAGTAGTGATAGCCTACCTGAGTTTGGGCCACAGGAGAGAAGGCAGGCTGTCATAATTGAGCCATATTGCAGTTGGACGTGCCCCAGGGACCGTGACAGAGCACGCAGGAAAACAGAGCTCTCACCCTGGGGGAGGAACCAAGCACAATCTGCTGCAGATCCTCCTCTCTCTACTCCCCTCCTCTCCTCTCCTCTCCTCTTCTCTTCTCTTCTCCCTCCATTCCACTCCGCTCCTCTCCACTCCCTCTGCTTCTCTCCCTTCCTTTCCTCTCCTCTCCTCTCTGTCTCACTCATCACTTTAACCCCTTAGCACACACACTCTGGCTTGTGCTCATCTCTCCACACACTCAATCTATTCCAGGGTCGTTCTGTCCACCCTTTTCTGCTGGTGCAACTGAGCACTCACTCTGTGGACATTATCTGTATACCCACAGAAAGCTGGCCAGCTGGAAGCCCCCTCCCCACATTTCCCAACACACACATACACACACACACACAGACACACACACACACACACACAAACACTTATTTCCCTATGCACACACACTTCCTAAATCACTGGGCCTCGTATGCCACCTGCGCCCCTTCAAAAATGAATTTGTCACTTTGGCTTGAGGCTCTGGGACATGGCTGTAGTCTGGGGTTCAATCCCTGGCATCTAGGTTAGAATGGAGCTTGTGGGGAAGGGAAGTGGTGAAGGAAAAAAAAAATCCTGAGGTAATTTTAGTTTGATAAGCTTCTTATGTGTTGGGGAATCATGGCCGCCGACAAAATGACCGTGGCCACTTTTTCTGTTGTTGTCAGCACTCCAGTTTAGGGAAGTGTTAAAGCTGTGTGTGTGTGTGTAAGTGTGTGTGTGTGTGCGCATGAAAACAGGCGAACTCCGTCTGAGCAGAAGCGCCTTCCACTTCCGTCACTCCCCTAAAGCTCAAGCCATCCTCTCACATATATCAGCTGCCGGCGGGTTGGCGTGGAGCCGTGTCTCTTGTCGTCACGGTTCCACGGCAAATGAATTCCATCATAACCCAAAACGTGGGCCAATTCGCTTCCAGCGCACCTGGGGTCAAATGCCATAATATCACGGGGTCACTGGGAGAAATGGGTTAGAGATTATTAAGGCTGAGAAAGTCACACCTGGGCGAGAGGAGCGGTGAATAGAGCGAAATGGGAATTCCTAACGGATCGGCCATCTCAGCGCGGAAGCCTACACCCGCTAGCTGCACACAAACACAGATTAATAACACGATAGATTACCTGCTGTAACTTCCCAAGGACATTAAACTAAGTTCTACCGCTGAATCAATAGAAGAGGCGTAGCTCCCTAAGCGCCCACAGGAGCTCAATACTGTACACTTCACCACCCTCACTGGGGAGAAGGTACACTTAATTATTTGGAGAATTTTTCAACCTTTTCTCTCGCCACTCGCATGTGAGGAAGAGTGTCGGGGAGGCATTACAATCACAGGCTGAGCTAATGAGCGTTGCATGAAATGGCTTTTCCAATTACTCCCATGGACATGCCGGGTAATCAGGGTGACCAAACTGCTAGATCGCGGCCCAAAGTCGTTTGGTGAAAAACGCAGGCGTCATAAAGCAAAGTGGGAGCAGACCCCTGTGGTTTCCTGATGGATCCTGAAATGTCACACAATACCGCTGCTGCTTTTCTTTTTTTTTTTTTTTTTTTTTTTTTGTGTTTTTTGGCCCATGCCGTAGCATTTCATTGGCGTCTGGTCGTCACGCTCTCCGGACGCTGAATCGATGTGCGTTATCAGTGCTCACAGTCGCGTGGCTGAGTTTTTCGGCGTCGAGGGAGCCTCCATTTGCTGCCAGTGTGAAGGGCGCTTGCCCGTGGAGCAGCTTGTCTCCTTCGTCAGGGTTTGCTGGTGCCCACACGGACACACGTTGCAGGCGAAGGGCAACAAAGGTCTTCTTCTTCATTCACGGCGAGGCCTATTTACTCATGGCCTGCATCTTTTATTTATTGCACAGTTCCAAGCCATGAATTATCTAATGTCTTCTGGACAGTAAATTTCCCTAATGCAGTTCACCAGCCTCCAACCCACAATCATAAAAATCAGGCTGAAGTCACCTTTTAGAAGGACTACGCCTTGCCTCCCCTTTTTATTGAGTTTTGAGAGGACGAGAATGGGAACACATTTTTTCACACTGACGACCAGCTCAAAAAGCGCTTGCCAGTAGACCTGTCAACCTTCTGTGACAGGCACCCTCCATAATCAGATGCCTCCCCTACCAATCAATTCAGCGCTCGCAAGAGAGAGCTCTGATCATCTGTTTACATCGTACAGCTCATTACTGGCTGTAACAGAAACATGTTAACTTAATTTGAGGTGAGATCTATGCGGTGGTGGCGCTGTCCCTCTGCTCAACTCTGACACATGCGGATCTGGGTCGCTAAATCGCAACTAAGGGGGGACTGATAAATCGCCCTGCGCGCATCTAACCTACTTACTTTAATCATTCCTCATGCAGTGAGGTGTCTGGGCCCCACGCTGCTCATGTACACGGGAGTGAAGGACATAAAAAGAAACAGCCACTCGTTACTGAGGAGACTTGTGATGCCCTGAATCGTTATGAGTCTGTTAAAAATAGACTACTTTCATGGCCATAGTAGAGCAAGCAAAGTTTTTTTGTTCTTATTCCACTCCAAGAAATATAATTTGAAAAAAAAAAAACAGTCTGTATATAATAAAAGTTTCATAAATATATAATCACTTATACAAGTGATACAACATTTTTCAGGTTTTATTTAGAATAATAACACTGTTCTTTTGTTTTGTCTGGAAAACAGGCTATTTTGTCAACCCTGTATGCCTTACTTAATTAGTTTGGGTGCCCATTAGTAAAATGGAGGCCACTGGCAACAGATAGATTACGTGGCCAAAAGGGTGTCAGAATATAAAAGCAGAGATTAATGTTGCAAGCCTCCACCCTGTTGCTCCATCAGAAAATGAAATACACTAGCAGCAACAAGGGCCAAAAATGCCCCCACCCTCCCCCTCCCCCCAGCCCTCCTCACCCTGCCAGAGCTCTGGGCATTCCCCAAGGATATAGGTCTGGGGGCGATTCATGACCGCACACTACCATAGGGACGAGTCATACTCTTTCAAAAGGCCAAAATTAAGTGGAAAAATATCTGTTCTCTCGCTGATGTAATTATCCGTCCTGGATTAACATCTGTTCCATGCCGCCAGTGCCAAGTCGGCTCCGCCGTGTGCCAGTTTCCTCTGTGTGCCCGCGCTGGATGTATACCTGGGTGTAAATCTAATGTGGTGTATCTTGGCACAAATAACCTCTACTTTTCACTCTTGACACATTCCGCCCATTCAACATCTGCACCTTCACGAGGACATCTTGGTTGCCGTCATTTCGAATCCAGCATTTAAATACCACCCGCATGGCTCTGCTGCATAACCTTGAGTGGGTTTTGTTCCCTCACGCCGTTGCCAGTGAAACATACTCTATTGACACAAAGGTGGAGAAAGTGTGACATTAATCATATTTGCCAAGGTTACTTAAATAGGGAAGCAGTGAGTCACACACCATGCTCAGTCGTTAGGATTTTGTATTGAGCAAAGGAGCGTGCAAGAAATTTGCGTGTGCACACACTTCACACCTGTCAACATTGTGTCAACCTTAGGGACAAAATCAGGGTATTTGTGGAGTCTTTTCTAATATCTTTCGACGGTGTACAGCGCCCATGTGTGAATGGCTGGTGAGTACACTGCAAGTTTCGCATTCACTGCTAAGATAGTGTTCTCAGATAATCACAGGCCTCAGGTGCTGAGGACCTCCGTAGCACATTATCAAGCTTCATTTATCAACATCATGCGTGTCAGTTGTTGTGACACCGTAGGCTTTTTTCATTTTTTTTTTTTTTTTTTGCAAAGCTGCTCCAACCCCGCATTTCAGCACGGTAAGCAGAGAGCCGCTCGGCGCGTGAGTAAGTACTGTCGGGGTTCAACAGAAACAAGAAAGGACTCGTGGTTAGTCCGTCTGTGAGGAGAGGATCGTGCTAATCAGGTGCTTTTCAGAATAGGCTCAAGTACAGTGGGAACGAAAAACAAATTAGGTCTGGATGAAAAAGTGTCTGGGGAAACACAGGCGTTTGGAGTTGAATACCGACACGCAGGCAGAAGTAGGAGACTGGTGAAGTCAATCACATTAAACCACACTAAACACCTGCCATCCCCTTCCGAGTCGTCTTCTTTTTGGAGGGCAAATCCATGGCAGATGAGTCTGCCTATTCTCGCATTATTGCTTCTTCTGCCAGTCGCAGTAAGTTCCAGAGCAAGGCGCTTTTCACTCAGCTGTTTAATCAGACTTGGATTCAAAGAGCAGTTACTCATGTGGCGCATCTCGAGAGGAACGAAGATGGAGCACACTGGTTCACCTGTGAAGCCGTCACCTTCCTCCAACACCTCCCTCCCAGCCTTACCCCCGGGGAGCCGATTGAAATCCTCCTCGGCCGGGGCTTTGATCCCGTGACCTTGCGTGCAACCGAGTCCCGTCTCCTGTGGCTGCGGTGCCCATGGAGAAAATGAATTATAATGGAATTATGGTGCAGTGGAAACATGGAGCCGCCGCATCCTCCTCTGCCCGATGCGGCTCTAATTATGCTTTAGTCTTCCCTCCGAGCGGAGCGGCCAGGGGGATTGCACCATTGTGTCCTCTCCATTAGATTAAATGTCTTGGGAGTTCCACAGATGGGTTAATGAACTACAGGATATCGGACAGGGCTTGGAAGGAAGGAAAGGAAAAAAAAAAACAAAAAAAAAAAACACCCGGCACATACAACCAAGGATGTTACACTTGTATCTCCAGCCCAATACTCCCTGTGGGGCTCCTCTACTTACGTACTGCTGTTTGAGGGAAGCCATTATTATCTGCCACCCCTACACACACACACACACACACACACAAATCATATATGAAGTCTCCACGTCTTTCCACATTAAAAAAAAACATTTTCCACCTCCGATACCCTGCCTGAGCTTGACTCCGCAAACAGGTCCACACCAGGGGATTACCACACACACGCACACACACACATACACTAATTGTGATGCGTGCCACACTGTGGGTTTGGTTTGTATCAAATTTGCCTGCCCTGAGGCTCTTTGAATGATTATGTAATTGGTTAAATTAATAATGATGATTGTTAACATGGCGCAGAGGTTTAAGTGAGGGAGGAGAGTGTGGGCTATGCTGGGGGAAGAGGAAGCGCTAGGAATAGCTTAGAAGTGAGAGGGATGTGTGAAATTTCAGTACGTGGTGGGCCAGGACTGAGGGTTTGAAAAGAGGGCCCATGCAAGAAATAACATGATTGACAGCAGCTCTTTTCAGGGGGGTAGTTTTTGTTCCAGCAGTGGCACTCACCTCTATCTAAGAAAAGACCAGCCAGCAGTGGAAAAATATATGTGGACAGGGAATTAGCCTACGCATTCTCAATCCTTGCTTTAATTAATTTTCACAAAATGACAGGGGGAAAGCATGCAATGCTAAAGCACAATTAACATGTCTCCATTTTAAAACCACAAAGCCAGCCTATGGAATATAATAGCTCATGTGAAGGGATATTGTATTAAATATTGCCTTTATTTTTTGATAATTACTAAACAATTTCTATGACAGAATTATGCTAATAACATTTGGTCAACTTGTGCGACTAAGTGTAACCCTATGGTAAACATTCTGTTTAACATCTTACTGTCGACTGCAGTGACACATAAAACCACAAAGGCCACATGGTGATACACATGTTATTCCTCAAGGTCTTTTCAGAGTCCAGCCTGCAGTTTTGAACTCCTTGAGCTAAAAAGGCATGGCCTAGCATGATCGACTTGTCTTGCATTTTCTTCAACTACATGTACTGTACAGTGGCCTTTGATTCAAGATGGATCCCTTTTCATCTGATTCAAACTTACTCTTGCCACCTTCTATATGGTAGACTTTTCTTCTGTTTGTAAAACAGAACCGCCTTGTGCTTCCAACCTAGATTGAGTTGTTAGAGGGCTTCTGGTACTTTTATTTGACAAATATTTGACAAATAATCTGACAAATATTCGGTCAGAACTGAGCGAGCTAGATCGTTAATATCGTAAACACCTGCCTCCTAACGTAGGCTGTCAGAAACATGATCATTTGTGCTCAGAATTAGCATCCCTGACCCACATTTCATCCCCTCTACTGGAAATGAAATTGCACCCAAACACGCTGTTCCAAGTCCCTCATGGGATTTGTGGCAGTCCGTAGAATAATGATGATTGTGTGCTGAAGACATTAGTCAACCCTTAAAATTGGTTTAATAATGCATCCATCTCTCACCATGACAATTGTTTTTTGTTCACAAACACAACTGTTGTTATCACCTGTTGATCACCTCTCCGTTTCCAGTCAATTGTTTTAATAGGTATAAACATGATAGCTATCATCTAACATTTTGCAA
>JAVQKI010429143.1:0-11235 GCA_036025975.1 Nematalosa erebi | reverse complement strand
ATATGTAGATGCATGTAAACAGGGCCTCAGTGTCTGCAGATTTACCTGTCATTCAGTTATGATTTCATATTGTGTAGCCTCTAGAAAATTTGAACTAGATGTGGTTGGCACATGTTGCGTAATCAAGCTACTGTACTGTATATATGCGTCATATTGTATAGTCTCTTAGAAATGTTGAGCTCTATTACACATATTCACTTATCTTCTCTTTCAGGTGGAGAAATTCCAGCCGGTGGACACCATATTCCGGGAGATGATTCAGATAATACTGAATGATCCACGAGTACTAAACATTGTGCAGCATGTAAAGAATGTAGAATCAGATTGTCCCTACCAGGGTAACAGCTTACGTGAGCTCATCACTGATGGGCTGTCAACAATGAATAAGATTTCCAGTGAACTGATCTATCACCTAGATGCCCCTCGGAGGGCATTTCCCAGGTTGTGTTTTCTCAGTGATGGCGAGGTTATCAAACTGCTGTCACTGCACCCAACACCTATAGCGCTACTGCCAGTGGTGAGAAAGTGCTTCCATGGTGTACACTGGCTTGAAGTTGAGAGCAAGACAGACAAACCCACTGAGCAAAATGCTATGAGCAGTGGGATGGATCTGTCAGAGAGTCAAATATGGGTAAATGGCGTATATGGTACTCTTGGAGAATATGTGCCATTTCTCAGTTCTTTGGAACCAAGTCTCTACCCCCTTGCTTGGTTTGGTACACTGGAACAAAAACTGAAACAAGCTATGGTTCAACAAATGATGAAATGTGCCACTGCTCACCAGATGTCTATATTAACAATACCAGATGGAGAATGCCAGAGAAAAATAAGTGAGACACTGCTAATTTCATCAACTCAGCGGAGAATCTCAGGAGCGTTTGCAGGAAATGAGGGACCAACTGTTATGAATGACTTAAACACGATGGCTACTCTGTCTGACATGCTGTCTCGGTTCCCTCTGCAATGTCTTTTGGTGTCAGAGGAAGCCAGGTGGTGCACCGATGTCCAGAACACCTTTCGGAACACAAGCAGGGTCAACTGGGAGTGTATTAAAGCAAGGTATGCACTCAAGCTTCAAATCTTCTGCCGGGCAATCCAGGATGGAATTCTGGACTCCTGTGAAAGAACGCACAAATTCCGTCATAAGATGACTTCCTTACGTGCGCTGGTTTTACTTAACATGAAACACTCCAGCCAGTTGTCTCAGTTAATGCAAGTGAAGGGTGATTATGAACCATCGTTTGTTTGGCAGAGGCTAATGAAATATCATCTTGATTTACACGCTAATCTAATAAGCAAAAAGTCAGCCTTAGGCACTCAAGAGAGTAACTATGATGCTGCAAAGGCATGCTTTGTTGAGGTTTTGGGAAACAAGCTACCCTATGGTTATGAATATATAGGACCTGAGAAATGGATGATGGTAAGCACTCCTAGCACGGATCGCGCTGTCTTGGGAGTCTTACTTGCTGTGACCAACTACAGGTGTGGGTTTCTCAGTGGACCTTGCATGTCCGGTAAGAGAAAGACTGTGGTGCACATAGGACATGCACTAGGCCAGCAGGTAGTCACTTTAAAATGTCACACCAGTACTCATCCATCTGTTGTTCAACAGATGTTGTTGGGTGCTTTGCAAACTGGATCATGGCTCGTGCTGGAATCAGTTGACTCTTTGACTCAGGGATCTCTGTCAGCCCTTGGACAGCAGTTATCAGATATACGTGAGTCCTTTTCATCGTTGCTCTTCAAAACCCAGTCAAACGAAGACACAGAGCCATGGTCAAAGGACAGGGTTAAGGAAACTGTTGGAGAGATGCTCAGCAAACCTGATGTGATGGAGGGTCCTATGGTTTTCACAGGGAAACACATTTTAGCAAGATTCAGTTATGGCTGTGTTGCCATATCATCAAACAGCTACTCGGTTCAGCTGCCAGAAAATTTAAGAATTGCAACCCGACCCATCTCATTAGCGGTACCTGATTACACTATTATTATGGAGGTCTTGTTTACCTCCCAAGGTTTCACAGATGCTACTTTAATTAGCCGAAGGCTAATGTCTCTCTTCAACATTGCAAAAGACTCACGCTGTCTACCTGACATAGTCAGTGATAACCAAACATCCTGGCTTGCTCTTATCAAGAGCATCATAGCTGCCTCGAGTTCCAATTTACACAAATCTAAAATAGAGGAATTACGTAAGGACTCTGTGCGAACAGAGGATGTTAAAGGAGTTCTCATGCCAATGGATGAACTTGAGGGCATTGTGAAAAGTCAGACATCTCGATTCAACAAATCTGCTGCACTTTTGAATTCCTTGGCAGAAGAACAGGCACTTGTCAAGGGGATAATTTCAGTGTTAATACCTGCCATTTCAGACCCCCAAAAATCTTGTCAATTCTGCAAGATTTTGGAGGAGCTCTTTCCAACAGCTCAGACCTTACAAGTCCTTCAGCAGTTCAGTGAAGAAAGGGAGCAGCTGAATTTAAAAATAGCTCTGACTGAAGAACTTCAAAAAACAGGTCTTCATGCTGACAGTGGGGTGATTTCCGGTGCTCTGTCTCTTTATCAGTCCTTGAAGCTCTCTCAAGCCGTTCTAATGGTTGGTCCTGCCGGTAGTGGAAAGACAACGTGTTATCAAACGTTAGCAGGTGCACTCCGCAAGCTAGCTTCCAGCATAGTGGAAGTTGATGAGGATAAAATAAATGAAGGAGAAACCACAACCTCTGAACATCAGGTCTCACCCTCCACTGGCTGGTATTCAGTTTACACAGTGGTTTTGTTTCCCAATGCACTGCTACATGAGGAAATCTTTGGTACCTTCTCAGAAGAAGAACGCACATGGCAGGATGGAGCTTTCACAAAGGTACTCAGAGACTCTGAGCGATATGATCTGTCGGCCAACCCTTTCTTCAAACTGGGAAAAAGAAGAGCCATGGTACGAAAAATGAAATGGTTAGTTTTAGATGGTGACCCACTGGCTACACCTGGTTGGTTGGACAAGTTAAGCACACTTGGGAAATCGCAACCTTTTCTGTCTTTATCATCTGGAGAGAAAGTGTGGCCTTCAAGAGAGGAGATGAGAGTGTTAGCTGAAGTCACTGACATTAGTGGTGCATCCCCATCTGCAGTGACACAATGCTGTTTAGTTTATTTCTCTGGGAAAGAATTGTGGAAGTCTGTCTGGAAAATGGAGATGGATGTGCTCTACAGGGAGCATAGTCTAGAGCACAGGACCCTGAATATGTGGAAGAGCATGGCAACAGATCTCTTCGCTAGGACACTCACATTCATCAAGCAAAATGCCCTTACCTCAGTGATGATGAGTGATGAAAGCTCAGCCAGAAAATCTGGTCATGGTGTTACAGATGGACTTCGGGAAGTTATGTCTTTCATCAGAATCCTCCATGCTCTGTTGGACCAAAGTCGGAGGGGATATGGTATGAGGGCTTCACCAAAAGACACTGAAAAACAAGGTAATTTGATTTTGTACTTTCATTATGTGTGTGTTTTTTTCAATGAAAAGAAAATGTAATACAGTGGTATTCTTGGATTTGTTTTACTTGTTGATGGCTCTACACCTGGTTCAGATGCCTTAGCTGCTTCCATTTCCACTGAGACATGGGTCAGAAACATGTTTGTGGTGGCATACATCTGGGGCTTTGGTGGACACCTGCACCCGAGGTGAGATGAATTGTACACACTGAGTGCAAGACATCACAACAAATGGTGTTTCTAAACGAGTTATTTAATGTTTTTTTTTTTTTTCCATCTCTGTAATTTCAGACACTGGACTCGGTTTAGCCATTTCGCTCGTGAGTCGCTGTATGAGAGTCGCTATAAAGTGGAGTTTCCCAAAGAAGGCTCAGTCTTTGATCACTGTTTCAATCTTAGTGAGGGTGTCTCAAAAGAAACTAGTTGCAGTCCTTGTCTTGGTATTGGCAAAAGTCTGCAACTACGTGCAAATATTCCCCAGGTTGGTGCAGTGTTTAAAATTGATATTGACTGTAAGGGCAATTTTCCAAATATAACTTATAATTGCAACCTATAATTTTTGTATTTGAATTGAGCATTTAATAATGAGGATATTATGACCCATTGTAGTATGAGAAGCATGCCTGTCTGTTGGAGTTACTAGTGGATGCCAATCAACCAGCAATTCTTATTGGGGAGACGGCTTCAGGGAAGACCACTCTCTGCCAGTCTATCCTGAGCCAAGGTAGGCCCCACATTCGAGTCCCTGCAAGCCCTCTTCTTCATGTTCCTGACTTGAGAAAAGTTCTAGAGAATATGAAATACCAACAGCTTTCCATGGAAAGCATGGGGAAGGTCAAGAACCAGTCAGGAATGTTACTCTTCATTGATGACCTTCATGAGGCACCTCTTGGTAAGTCTAAGGAACATAAAGTTTACAATAAACTATATGATTGTCACCATTTATTAAGTTTTTAACGAAGTCTTAAGTTAAGTCTTTAAGTTTTATGTTAAGTCTTCAACATTCTCCCTAGATGCATCTGGAAAGGAGTCAAGGGCACTGGAAATGTTGAGACAATGCATTTCAAGGCGTGGATTTCTGAGCAGTGATGGTTATCATTTCAAACTGTTCAGGTCTGGAGCAGTATGTTATCTGGGCACCTGCAGTATACCAGGGAAAGGAAGAAGCAGTGGCAACAGAATATCCCCACGCCTAACCAGACAATTTTCCATTATCGCACTACCAAGCTTGGATGTTGATATGCTGTTTTCATTTCACTCGTCACATCTGCAGCAATGGCTCAGTGCCTTTGCCCTCAGGCCATCTGACATGGCAAATTGCATTATATCAGCAACCTACAATTTGTACCAGGCAGTCTGCAAGAATTTCTGTCCACAAACAAACAGACCATTAATTTTCTTTACAGTACATGACCTTCAAAAGGTATTCCAGGGCATGTTCCTCTGGAATATGCGAACAACTTCCCAAAAAAGCTACTCCCTCCAAGCTGGTCTACCTTCTTCTGCACTGCCTTTATTTTCTCCAGCAGTGTTGGGTCCAGCTGCAGGTGTGCTCAATATTGCTCGCGTCTGGATGCATGAGTGCTTACGAACCTTTGGGGATCGGTTAGGCTCAGAAGAGGACATTCAAACATTTTGCAGGCTTTTGGCAGATGTGTCAGAGGTATCCTTTGGTAAAAGATTAGCTGTTGAGCCTCATACTGACAAACAGGAAACACCTAGATCTGCCAGTTCTTCACCAAATGCAGGGTCTGCATTGACTAATTGCACAGACTTCAAACTGAAAGAAACAGTAGGTGGGAACTCACTTATAAAGTCCTTGAATAAAACTACATTGTCTGAAAAAGTAGCTCATAAGGAGAAATCACTGTTCAGTGGCTCAGACTCTGGCAGTGGAAGTGAGGAGGATGTTAGAGGTGAACAGTCTGTGAAAAGTAAGCAAATTAAAAGCCCAAAAAGAAGAAGACCTGTAGAAAGAGGTAACAGGACAGATGAGCTGAACACCAAATCTGAAGCACAAAGCTATCTGATGAACACTAAACCTGAAGCGCCAAAATTGTCTGTTGTTCTGAGATTATTAAAAAGCCCTATCATGAAGAAGATAAAAAAAAGTGAAAAGCAGAATAAGCAGGTCCTTGGTAGTCCTGATGCAAACACTGCTGACTCTGTTCCCCCCATTCAATTACTCAAAGACATGGCAGGTACCATACACAATGCAGTATTTGGTCCAGAGCCCTCCAACTCTGTTTCACAGCAGCATAATTTCAGACGCAACTCAGTATACACGGAAAGAAACTTGCATATACTAACAGAACAGCTTGCTCTCACAGTAAAGGCCAGAGAGGAAGACGAAGAAACTGTGGAAAATGATCAGTGGGCACGTACTTCCAGTTATGCAGTACACAAAGAAAGGGCGCGGCATGTCAGTCACCTTCTACGTGTCTTGCTAATACCTGGTGGACATGGGGCTCTTTTTTGCACAGCCAGGGGAACAGGACGCAAAACCACTGTTCGTCTAGCAGCCTTCCTGTCTGGATACAAATTGATGGAAGTCCACAGGGGGAATGAGGATACGTTTAGGGAGATGCTCAGGGATGCTGGAAGCCTCGCAGGTGTGCAGGGCATTAAAATTATATTTCTTGTCCATGAGAATATAAGTCTGACCATCATGGATGAGCTTCTCATGGTAATGGCAAGTGGAACTGTCCCAGACCTTTACTCAGAGGAAGATCGTAAAAATCTGATTCAGAGGATCGTTACAACAGGCAACACTTCGCGAAGTCGACTAAAGGATGACCAGGCACTTGATAAGTAAGGTGCTGCAATAATCATAATAAGAAAATAAGCTTATAGAAGAATGTTTGTGTTTGTTATAATAGTATCTTTTTCAGCAAATGTATTTGTGCATGTTTGCTTTATAGATACTTCAGAAATATTGAAAGGAACCTTCATGTATTCCTGCTCTTGCCCTTAATCAAGGATGATGTGGACAGATCTGTTAGACATGAAGTGCTTTCAGCCCACATTAAAAAAGCTCTGAGGCTTTGCCACTGTGTGGAAATTTACTCACCTTGGACAAGTCAGGCTTTGGTTGAGATTGCCTGTCACCAATTAAAAAAACAATACCCTCAAAATGCTGACACTGAAGGTAAATGTGTCTTAAGCCATCTGCAGTGTCCAGTGATTTGCAATTCTTGTGTCAAATGTTTTATGTCGCATGTTTCACCAATCTTGATCTCTTTCCTGTTCTCTACAGTTGACAGAGACTCCCTAATAACCAGTCTATCTTGGGCCATGGCATGTATTCATCAAACAGCCATAAAATATTCTGCTAACTACCTTCCAGGCATACAACCATTCACCTCGCAAACATATATAGAACTAATAGCACACTACCTCCGACTCTGTTGCCACATGTGGAACCAATGCCAAGGTCATACCAATAGGTGAGGCTGGAAAGGTGATTGACCCACACTGAAATTCTGAAATGGACAAATGGAATCGACTTGAAATATCATATGTTTCCTGTAATATGTTTGTAATATGTAATGTGTTTCCTGCCTCTTTTGTCAGGATGGTTACAATTCTTTCATGTGTGAGGGATATTGCAGACACTGCTCAACAAAGCAGACAGCAAGTTGTCAGTCTGAAGGACAAATTAAAATACATGCAAAAGGTACAAAACTCCATAAAATCCTCTTTTAAGATTTGTGATGTACACTGGGAATAAATAATTCGTCCAAATTTCTTAATGATTTTCTTAGGCGCATGGTCTGCTGCTACGAGCTCAGGAAACAGAACACAAGCTGTGTACCCGCACACACTGGCACTCTCTCATGGAGAAAAAACGCCTTGCGCAATTAGAGGAGCAGACATGTGAAGCAACCAAGCAGGTCGAAGATGCTGTTAAGCAGGTAAGTTGCTGAAAATAAAACTGGGGTTGGTCTGCTCCTGTATCTCCTCAAAAATCTTATTTTTCTTTAGTTTTTTATTAAAAGGCAACATTTAGGTCTATTGGTATTTTCTTCAAGGCTGAGATGCTGCCTTTTTGGAGAACAACAACAAAAAAAATGTTAAGCCTCTGTATTCATCTACTTTGTCTGGCGCTTCAAAAGTTTTGGATAGGTGCTTAAGCTTGGAAGTTTTTTTTTTTTTGATTAGAAAACGTGTAATCTAAGACCTCTTTTATGCCAGTGCATTGACCAGAGTTTCAAATATAACCCATTTGTTGATTTTATGAAAGGGTAAACCACATTCAACATTGGCCATTATTTATTATGTAGGTGAGCCAACTGTACAAGAAAGCAGTGAGTGCTCTTAAGAGTTTAAGTCAAGTTGACTTGGATGAAGTCAGGCGATATCGTTGCCCACCAGAAGGAGTAGTTATGGTCATGGATGCAATATGTATGCTTTTCAATCGCCCCAGAAATTGGGAAAGTAGCAAAAAGCTCCTGGGACAACCATACTTCTTTCAGGTATGACAACAGCATACAACTACCAAAATAATTAGCAAATTAATGCAAAGTTATGTATTTTATACAAATCTGAATTCAAGTGGAAGTGGAATGGAAGTTTTCGTTACAGTAATTTACTTACCTTTTACTTCTCCATTCCTTCAATTGCATTGGCTGCATTTAGGATTTGGAATTTTATGACCGCAGCAGCATTAATGAGGAACTTTACAAGAAGCTCTCCAGCATCGTGAGCATGCCAGAGTTCCAGCCGGAATTGGTTCGTTACAAGAGTCGTGCCTGTGAGTCACTCTGCCACTGGATTCGCGCACTGTATGAGCATGCCCACGTTCTGCGCCACATAGCTCCACAGGAGGCCAAGCAGAAGGAGCTGGAAGCCTGTGTGGCAGAGAGCCGTGTACGCATGCAGGAGGTGTGCTTGCAGGAGGAATTGGCCAGAGAGCGATATGAGGAAGTGCAGCGCAAAATTGAGGCCAATCGCCAAGGCATGGAGGATGTGTCTGCACAGGTGCGCTTGATGGACGTGCAAGAGAGGGAGGCCACCAACACCCTGAAGCAGATTGGGTACCACATAGCTATATGGAATACCAGAAAAAAGGTACGAAGTTAAAAAAAAAAGAGCA
Source organism: Nematalosa erebi (assembly GCA_036025975.1). Classification (NCBI taxonomy): domain Eukaryota; kingdom Metazoa; phylum Chordata; class Actinopteri; order Clupeiformes; family Clupeidae; genus Nematalosa; species Nematalosa erebi. Next base: position 2,651 of record JAVQKI010429143.1, on the reverse strand, counting down.
CATACCATACCATGGGTGTCGTTTTGATTTTGAAAACGGTGCTTCCTTTCCATGAATTAGTCCCTGTAATTTCTCCAGTTAAAAATCTTGCAAGCTTGGTTAATTCTCACTGGAGAGTCTCTAGTAAAACTGGTAATATTAGAGCAGAGATGGTTGGGTCTAATGATCTTTCATCAGCTTGTGAAGCTGACATTGTTGAACAGACCTATTTATTGCTATGTGTAAAATTGCATTTTTTTAAGTGCAAAATAGACTAAAGGCAAACATAATTATGAGAATGTGTTCTCATAACTGTCTGAATGCTACCTTAAATATTACATTCATTCACTCTATATTTTACTGATTCTAGGAAATACAGATGAACCATCAGACAGTTCCTGGTGATGCCCTTATTTTGGCGGCTATCGTCACTTACTTTGGTCCATTTGGATCTGATGTCCGAATGGAGCTCCTTGAGGAGTGGCAGGAGCTGTGTCTCCATGGCCAAGCCAAGTCCAAACTCAAAGACCCAAGATTGGCCGAAACTGTGAAGACCCCTTTGGATATCCCTCCATCCTTCTCAGTCCCAATGGACAAGCATCTGCAGAAGGTTTTAGCAAGGACCGTTGGAGCTGAGCAGTGTGTAGATACACATGTTTCTCCAGGCTCTGTTCAGAAGTTGCTTTTATGGTTCTACAGATGTGCTTGGGCCCCACGTTGGCCTCTACTGGTTGACATACAGCAACATGAAGACTTTCGCTCACAGCACATGGGTTAGCATGGAGCACATTACATTTTATTTTGTTAAAATGCATTTAAACTTTCTTGAGACTTACAGTGTTATTTCTTCATCAGGAGTTAAAGGTAAAGTTAACGTGGAGAATGAGCATGGACTTGTTGTCAGTGCTGATGACCCAGAACTCATGGACAAACTAAGTCACGCAGCAGAGAAAGGTGTGTATGCTATTCAGCACAGAACTGAGAGAGACACGTATGACAGTGCGCTGTAATATTAGGGGGACCGGATTTAGTTTATGGTTATATGGTTATAGTTTATTTAGTTGAATGGTAACCTCAATCAGTAACTGCCTGGAGCCTATTCAGCTGTCTAGTCATACACCTGAAAGATGCCTAAGGATGTTAGCCAATTGTAAATTATGTCTGTAGATTTTGATATGAAAATCAAAGTAAGGCACAAAATTTGCTTCCATTTTCCGCCAAGCTTTTCAGAGCATGCTAGACCATGATTAGTCAATTACATTTTTTGTTGAACAATAAATAAATAAATAAAACCCACAGACCCACCGTAATATTCTGTCCATTATGACACCTTCTGTTGAATGACTAATATTTTCCTAGATCTGCTCTCTTCCTTATAATAATTATTTATGACTACAGGACTAAAGGTCATGGTGAGTCACATCGAGCGACTTAAACCCAGCGCAGAGTTTCTTGAATTTCTTGTGCGGCCATCTGGTAGCCATGCTCCTGGTTTCGTCCGTCCTGTCCGGTCATCCCATCCTGATTTCTGCTTGTTCTTCAGCACTGCACTATCAGTACGGGCTTTGCAAAGGGGTCAGATAGATTTCTGCATTGTTCTCATAATTTTCCAATGTTATATAGCTCTGATGAATAACTTGGATACATCAATTGCAAAATGAAAGTAACTGCACCAGAGCTCAGCATATTTTTTACAAATTTTCCTTTAAGCTTAGCTTAAATAATTTTTGTTTGTGTTCATGTGTCTAATACAGAGATCCACCCTGCAATATTAAAGGAGGTTCAGGTCATTGATCTGTCTCTGAGCTCCGTAGAGCTCAAAGAGCTCATGTTGAGTGAGATCCTACAGTCGGAAAATCCAGACCTTTGGAGTCAGCACTTCCAGATGAGAAGAGACAAGAAGTCTCTGGAGGACAAATTATATCAGGAGGAGGTCAGGGAAGAAACAGGCACAGTTTTGAGTGATTTTATTGTAATGTAAGCCAGGAAAGGTCCAGCATAATAGTTATGTTGAAGGGCTCTAATTTGTTTAACACTGACTGCACAAAGCAACATGTAAACACTAACATGGACAAATGCTAATTTGATTATTTTGGGCAAATATTTTGCTCATTTAATACAAAACAGTTCAACATTATACACACCTGGTGGAACAGAGTACGGACGAGGCAGTTCTCACTTCTTAGTACCCTTTGATGTACACCCTTTCCATGTATGCTTTTTGCGAAATTTAGTCATAGACAACAGACTCATATCTCAAATTAACCCAGAGGAAAATATTACAGCTTCCAATAGTTTTGCTTGCCTCAAAAAATAAATAAAAAAATAAATAAATAAACACAAACACATGCTGCAAAACTGAATTCTGTCCCGTTTCTCCAAAAACTTTGTTTGGAGAAAAAAACTCAATTGATGCCGCTGAAAGATTTGTAAGTCCAGTGTAAACAGCAGTATGTACTTCTGGGCACCTCTTGTCATGTTTCTAGATATTAATCAGATATTTCGAATTTTTCAACTGATTTCTGCGTCATGGCTTTCACTGTGCATTAAAAATGAGTGCCTGAGCTATAGTCATAGTCATAGTCATAGTCAAGTTTATTTATATAGCACTATTTAAAACAACCAGTGGTTGACCAAAGTTCTTGAAAGAAAAATGAAAACAAAGAGAGAAA
>JAVQKI010429003.1:0-17644 GCA_036025975.1 Nematalosa erebi | reverse complement strand
GCAGAGCTCTTCTTTCAGGCTCATGTATCCAGGTCATATGTTTGTTTGTGTTTACATACGTGACTCTGTTACACATCTATGTTACACACACTATGTCTATACATACAAAGCTGTATTTGTGAGAGTCTGTTTGCATCTGTGTGTGTGTGTGTGTGTGTGTGTGTATGTGTGTGTGTGTGCATGCTATTTGTGTTCTTCATATTTGTGCACAGGTTGTGACCGTTTGTTTATTCTTTTCGTTTCATGTTTCATGTCCTCCTTCTGTTCCCCAGGTGTCTGACCTCCTGCGGGAGCAGCTGTACCTCCAGTCAGAGCTGGGCTACGAGGGCACCCTAAGTCGTGCCACCACCCCCATGTCGGGGCGCTCCTCAGGCACCGTCAGCCCCGTGCGAAGTCACCGCACCGCCCCCACCTCCGGACGCTCGTCCCCCCAGAGAGGAGCTGTTTACCGGGCCACGGTCAGCCTCACCCCGGCACCCCCTCAACGGCCCGGCATGGAGCCCCCAGAGCAGCCTCTGGCCGGGGCACTGGAGGAGCAGGAGGAGGCAGATGGAGAGGGGAGAACGGAGAGGTGCTCTTCTGTAGCGGGGGAGCAGGGGAGTCAGGCAGCTATCAACCCCCATCTGCTGGAGGAGAGGGGGAGGGAAGGGGAAACAGCAGCTGCCGAAGGAGGAGGAGGAGGAGGAGGAGGAGGGGGAAGAGCAGGACCTGAAAACCCTCACCTGCAACAGCTGATCAAAGAGGTGAGTGTGCATAGCCGGAGGGGATGTCCACTTTTGCTGAGTCATGCTAACGCTGCCCTGCCCGCAGCTCTAAAGCCAGAGCTCTTCCAGGGGGGAAGGACACACCTGTGAGGAGGACGCTAGAATACCCTGTCTGTGGAGGAGTCCTCAGCCAGCGCTGAACCATTCTTTTCACACTTTAAAAGAGCTTCTTAGCAGTAAAAAAACACAACTAATCCCCAGCTTTAGGCTTACAACAGACCACCAAATATATTTTATTAACATCCAATAGTTTTACTGAAAAAGCACCTATCCAATGAAGATTTGTCATAGCTGAATCTTTTCCTCACTTGGGAGTTGATGATGTATTAAAATTTGTTTTTTAAATTTTCAGAACCTGAAATGTAGAGAGGAAAACAAACAGAGACGATAGCAAGGGCCAGAATGAGGCTGCTTAGAATGAGGAGGGCGGTAGAATCAGTATCAGTGCAATGTGCTACAGTCACAAAGGCTGCAAGTTATATAAAGTTTTCCAGACGTTTCTCCTCCAGAGAGGGAAGTTCTGTCTCTCTTTCCTCACTGGTCATCTGAGACACATAAAGGAAGTGGCAGATCTGTCCTGAACACATTTAATATGTCCTTGGCATCGCATGAGACACACACACACACACACACACACGCGCACTCACTTCCTCTCCCATGGTCTGACAGATGTAGTTTGGTGACAACATGGCTACTGAGTAGATCCGTTCATGAAAAATCATTTGTGCTCATTTAAAACCCTGGCCAATTGCACTTACACCTCTGAAGCTTTTAATGGAAACTTGGAATTGATCAGCAGAGCAGGCTTTGAGTCCCAGCTTTGTGTGTGACTTTTTTTGTTTGTTTTTTTACTTTTAAAATGATGTCATAAGTTTGGCTTTGGTTTGCGTTTTGAGTGAGATGTTCCCAGTCTCTTTCCCTGTGTGTGTGTATATGTATGTATGTGTGTGTGTGTGTGTGTGTGTGTGTGTGTGTGTGTGTGTATAATCTCCTGCCACCCTGTCCAGCCCCAAAAGGCAGACAGCTGTGTGGGACTTACCTGCAAGACTGGAGGTCTCTGGAGTGCGGTGGTGGCTTGCACAGCTGTCTGTGCGGGGGAACCTTGTTTGATGATGGTCGTGGGGGTCACAGGGCGAGCGATGATGGGAGTTCCGGGGGCCTGGGTGGGACAGACGCAAACATGAGAGAGTGCACAGTATATGTGTCACAGTCTGACAAAAACAGAGTAAGCCAACAGCAGGACGGAGAGACTCGATGCATTTTCAAGCACAAATTGATCAATTGGCAATGCAGGGTACTGAAGAATGGCTTTTCAGTCGAATTGGAAACACATTGGCAAGTGTGTGGTCTGGGCAATTTCCATCTTACCTGCACAGAGGTGATCTGGACAGGTGGAGAGCTTGTGGGCGTGGCGGGTCGTGTTGCCATGGCACCCTGGGACTGAGCCTGCATTTGAGCCAACGTGTGCTGATGGATCATCAGTAACTGCCCACTTTCACTGCGCACAAGCACCATGCCTGCATGTCCACAGATGAGACACACACACACACACACACACAAAGGTTGAGGGCCTTTTAATGGTCACTCTCCACATTAAAACCAGATAAAGAGCTGTGGGTAGTAACATACATTACTCACCATTTACCTCAGACAGTATGAATTATTATGACTGTCAATTATTTCATTTTATTTTTTATTTATTATTATTTTTTAAAGTGAACCAGCTTATTTATTGGTTTGTTTTATTTACTTAGAAAGACTATGTGGAAATGATAAACGTAATCTTCCTAGCTTGGATTCCACCCCTGTAGGCCTGTTTTCATCCTTGCTAACCTGGTGGTCAGCAAAATAATTATTCCATTTGTGTTTCACAGTGGGAGCCCTGGACTCGAAGGCACACAACTGACTCATCACTGCGTAAAACACTGAGCAAGGCAATCAGTGTAGCTGTAATCACAGTCACTGCTTACTGAAGACAGGGTGCCTCTCAAAGTATTGTGGGAAAAGGCAGATAAAGTAAGCCATATCTCAGGGCACACTGTCAACTGGCTTTCTAAGGTCCAGAGGCCAAGCAGGCATGGACATTATCAAGAAGCAAACGAGTGCTCACTACGAAGTTTAAAATAACGGCTTATGTCCACAGTAACCCCTCAGATGAGTAAAGCAAACAAGGCACAATTGGAAACGATGGGCCCAAATACAACTGTATAACAGGCTTAAAACAAAAGACCAAGAATTTGGTCTAAATGTCAAAGTAACATCACCGGTCTCAGGCAACATTCAAGATCACAAATGTCACAAATAAGACTTGACAAGAGGGCAGTCTTGAAGTTTCTCAATATGCAGTGGGATTTCATGTTGGCCCCAGGTAAGTGTGTGTGTAAAAAGGCCACAGAGAGTGAGCAGATTACATATCTACACCAATTAGGACTGGGACATACGTTTTGAGTTGTTTCTGATGTACCACTGCAATTCCATATAGTAATTTTAAAGTCAAATCATGACATGTTGTTACATTGATGATATCTGTCATGTTAACTTGCACGGCATAGGCCTACATGTTTAATGAGAGAGAGTTCAAACTGCAGACAAGGAAAAACAGTTAACTGAGTTTAAGAGTTTGGCTTTTTTGAGTTTTCTCAGCCCTCAAGGCTGTAACCTAAAGAGATGTGGTTGAGAAGTTGGGAGCAAAACACTTATCCAAAACTCAGAGAAATATAATTATATCCTTTTAAGTCCATATGGCCCATCCAAAGTTTCTAATAGTGTTAAACCTGGGAAAGATATTTTTCTTTGCAACAACTGATAACCTGTAGGGCTAAGTAACGCTCACTGTCTCTCACTTAGTCATCATGAATTACATAACAGTAAAGGAAAAGTTTTCCCTTCATTGCTGACTCTACAGTGACTGATCAGTCTAAAAGACAAGCGGGCATAAGGAACTAAACATTTTTTTTTTATGTCCATAGCAATGGCCACAGCTATGCCTTTGCTTTGGCAGTGTTGTCACAAAAAAAAATGCACCAGCTTTAGCTACTTTAAGAGGTTGTTTAAGATTTGGTCAGTTTCTGACTTCATGCGCGCATGCATAAAACACAGATGGTGCGCCACTATAGCCGTGCTACATGTAACAGTTCTGATCATTTTTCATGCATACAAGGTTTACATAAATTCAACTTCATCACTGTTATTTAAATAGTTGCAATGACTTGTGAGTGATTACCTGGAGGAAGCTGGATATTCTGGATGTTTGGCTGACTCTGCTGTGCATTTGGTAACCTAGGAGCCAGCACTTGAGGGGCAATCGCGCGTATACCACCTGGACTGGCAGTGATAGTGGATGGAACAGAAGTTCTCGTCACATTTTGCAAAACTGGGCTTTTTCCAACCGCAGAAGCAACTCCTGTTGTACCGGGCTGTAATGTGCTTTGCATCGGCTGTCCTAGAGTCAGGTTTCCTGGGCTCGCAACAACAGTGGGAGACCCGGTCTGAGTCGTCGTTTGTATAATAGTTTTTGGTGACTCCGACTTGTTGATCTGAGGGCCCGAACTAACAGGTGTTGAAGCATTCGACAGCGCCAAGTTTGAAGTCAAAACTGAGTTGTTACTCCCATTTTGAGTGGTAACCGTTCCGGGCGTTTGCATAGGCGGCCTCACTAGTGTGACGGTGGGTCCGGTGGTTAAACATGAAGTTTGAGAAGAAATCACAGTCGAAGTGACCGCATTCTGCGTGTTCATTAAAGATGTCTGGATTACAGTGCTTGAAGAAGAAGGTAAAACTATTGTTTGCCCTTTCACCACGGAGCCAGGTCCGTTGTTGACAACTGTGACAGCGGGCACAGCACTGCCGACACTGTTGATTGAGCTTGCTGTTGTCCCAGGGATAGCGGGAACACTTCCTGAACTATGAGAGTTTATCACCACGTTACTTCCATTCAAAGTTGGCATGCCAGACGTCCCTTTTTGTCCACAGCCAGCTCCGTGGTTAGGAATGGCCGTAAGAACAGCGTTGCCAGCTCCTGCTTTGCCTTGGTTAATCTCCACTTGCGTGCCCGACCCAGCCGCTGATGTGGTCCCCACTGCTGCATCCATAGTTGAACCCTGGGACCTCGTATTATTAATGACACCCCCTGGCACTCCGGCGCCTTCAAAAGCGGAAATAAACATTATACATGAAAATATCCAAGCTCAAAGTAATCGATTGCAGTGCAAGCTTTAGTTTTTACCGTCTGCTTCAGAGAAACGAAAACAGCAAAACAACGTGACCAAAATTAGCTAACCAGCTACTGTACCTTACCTGCTTTTACAAGCTCTTGTGCAAGTCCCATTTTGTTGTCCTGGACACTGGAATTAGCACTCCCAGACGAGTTACTGATGTGGTTTCCAACACCCTGAACCCTGACCGCTGAGTTTCCGTGACCTGATCCAGTAAGCTCAGACTCTAAAGATCCAACTATATCGCTAACTACTTTCTCGTCCACCTCCGTGTTGAAGAAAACATCATCCAGCAAATCGGAGCCCGCCGCCATCTTTACTCAGCTACGCTCGCTCGTAAGACGCATGCGCCGATTGGGTAAATCGTCACTGACATAGAGATTCCGGGCTACTGTGATTGGTTATTGTTAGATTTAAAGAGGGGGACAAATGGCTGAACATTGCATTTCTGAATGCATTTCAGTGCTATCAACTACTCGACAGACAAGGGGACTAAACAGGATTGAGGCGCTACATTCGAGCAGAATCGCGCCCTACTGTAACAGTACGACTTGATTATGCCCCCTGTTACTGTTTAAGGCGAGGAAAAGGCTGCCAGAAAGAATACATTATATTTTTTCAACGTTTAGACTTGTCCTCAAGATGGCTGCGTTGTTTCTTCCCTTCCGTGGTCAGGGAGCAACTGTGACTGCTAACTGCGAACGAGGGCGCCATTCGTGCGAGTCCATTCCATAGAAGTACATGCAGGGGAGGCGCAACTGTCAGTCGGGAGCAAAACTCATTATTTAAATCAACGGCTGACGCCTCCTTCGAAGTAAACTTGAAATTGCCCTCTCGTAGGCACATTGTGTCACACGTTTACATTGTTACATATTCAATGTCATGGTGCAACTGTTGCAATTTATAGCAAGCGTTACAACTCACTGATACATTGTAACAACTTATAGTTAACTTCTACAAGTTGTATAAACCTCCCTGTTGGAGCTACTTAACAGGCGCCTGCGTAGACTCTGCTTAACTTCGTTGAGTGAATGATGGCTATTTTAAAGGAAATAAAAGTGTTCAGACTGAATAATAATAATAATTGTGCGTCTGCGACAAGCAACCATATTTTAAAATAATACCAAGATAATCTTGGTAGACCAAAAAAAAAGGCTACATAAAAATGAAAAAATAATTCCAGTTAATATGATGGTGACTTCTTCGAGTAGGCCTACGGAAATGTGTACCAAGCACAAAGACTAAAGAACTTTCCAAAGCCCCATTTTTCTAATCTGTCTCAGGTGCAATCTAATGAACAGGCGTGTCAAACCTGATCTGACGGCGTTCCTATAAATTCCTCGCAGTTTAGACAATCATGTGACAGCGTGATTCTGTGAAAAGATGTAGATTTTGTTACTAGCCTATACAGTCTCATCAATATTTCCACAAAACGCTTTCCGTTCAGCATACTTATAATATAGAGTAGACAGCCGTACTAAACATGAGCACTGGCACTCCCTATATCGGTAGTAAAATCAGCCTTATATCAAAGGCACAGATACGGTATGAGGGCACGTTGTACACGATTGATACCGAAAATTCAACTGTGGCATTGGCAAAAGGTGAGTTGTTTGGCTGTAGAATTTCACGGTCATTTGTTTGATCATTCACCATTAATGTTTATTCTGACAGGTCAAAAGCTTGTTGCCTAAAATGGGTGGAAGTTGTGCAAGCTAGCTATAAAGCCGTTTTCAGATGGGCTGCATATTGTGAAAATGTTTGTGTAAATACTTGTGTATTTTTTCAGTTAGGTCATTTGGGACAGAAGGAAGGCCAACAGACAGACCTGCACCTCCAAGAGATGAAATCTATGAATACATCATCTTCAGAGGCAGTGATATCAAAGACATAACTGTTTGTGAGCCTCCAAAACTGCACCATAGTTTACCACAAGACCCTGCAATAGTTCAGGTTTGTATTAAATTGGTATGTTGGTCCATTTCTTTGGTGTACATACAGGCTTCAATGATCTTTAACTGTGTTGTCATTGTATGAGCCTGCTTAACCTTACTTTTTGTTTGTGTGTTTGGTTAGTTAATATGTGCAGAGATCCTTTCAAATTCTCTCTTTCCTAGTCATCCATTGGCAGCTCTTCAGCAGCCTATTCTTCCCAGCCACCGTATTCGCCATACAGAGGCATGATGCCTTCCTACAGCCAGCTTGCTGCAAGCTCCCTATTAAATCAGCACTATGCTGCAGCAATGGGTTTGGGTAAGTGTATGAAGGCCAGTAAAGGATTGATTTTTTATATTTATGGTTTAGGTTTCCCATAAAATGAACCAACCTTGCGTGTGGTTATTTGGTATCAACAGGTGCAGGGACGCATGGCTTTCCTGTCAGAAGAGGCCCAATGGTTGAACAGGCTGTCCAAACAGTGGCGGCACAGAAAAATGCTCAGAAAAAGGGAGTCTTGGGATCACAACCTCAGAGACGGGATGTAGGTAGAACTGTGCGGAGTGGACAAGGAAGCCCTCAAACCCAGAGGTCCTCGGGCCAAGGCAGTGAGTAAATCTGGGCTGCTCTGACCTCAGTGTGTCAGTGGAGGTCAGGACATTTGCGTTTATTTGCTTTTTATCCAAAGCAACTTTCATTTGTCAACTGTCAATTACATTGGGGTCCATTTCCCCTAGAGCAATTTGGGGTTAAGTGTCTTGCTCTTAAGCCCAAGCTGGAATTTGAACCCACAATTTCCAGGCTACTGGCATGCCAGCCAGGTTCCTTACCCACTATGCCACCACCCAGCTCAGTGGAAATTTTTGGTCTTGTCCTGCTGGTCACGTTACTGTTACAGAGCAGTGTGGTAGCCAGGCTGGCGCTGCCTAGTACCTCTGCTCAATATTGCATTTTGCTTCAGTACTAGTCCGGGAACTCTCCTAAGGCTTTCCAATCCATGGCCAAAACTTTAGGGGAGAACAAAGAGGTTTAAAGTTTAAAGAAAGTTCCCACCTTCTGCAAAGTAATATGTCTATCGAGTGTGTCCAGAAGTGCGGTACAGCTTGTAAAATACTCACCTCACAGCTTTTTCATGCTCATTCCTTTCTTAGATGTGTCTGCAGCACAGCGTGGCGCAGCCCAAGGACCAAGGCAGGCAAATGATGAAAACCGGCTCCCACAGAGGAGACGTCAAGGTGTGTGTGTGTGTGTGTGTGAAGGGCTGCCTGCAGGTTTGCTTGGTCTAGAGAGTGTTTGTTCAGTATTTGTTTGTTCTCCATTTTTGATGACTGTTATTGTAACAGGACCGCGTAGATCCAGGAACCGTGGGAAAGGCAAGATGAGCGCCTCTTCCTCCAAACCTACAACTCTCCAGTTTGAGTCTGACTTTGACTTTGAAACTGCCAATGCACAATTCAATAAAGAAGATATTGAAAAGGAGATACAGGAAAAGCTGAACGTTAAAGGTTTGTTTTCTTTGATTTAGCACAGACCCTGTAATAAGTTTCTTACTCAAGTGGCATTTGAAATAACATCCATACCTAACAGCTTGCTTAGTTTGTGGTTATTTGTTAACCAATTTCACTGTTTTCATGGGCAGAAGTGAAGAATGAAGGTGAAGAGGACAAGCCAGAAGAGGAAGAGGAAATAAAAAATGGCGACGGGACAGCGGAGGAGGATCCTCTTGGACCCAACTGTTACTACAACAAGGCAAAGTGCTTCTTCGACAATATCTCCTCAGAGATAAAATCAAGGTACATTTCTGTGGCAATTCAGGGGAGCTTTAGTAGACAGATGCAGTGCTATAGCAAATCTGACACTTTCACTGCAGGCCCATTGCAGCCCCTTTCTAAATGACTCAAACCCAGCAACCAATCACAACACCTTGTTTGGCATGGGGTTGGGTTTTGATTCCCAACCAATGAAGGTGTCTCTATTTCTGTATAAAACTACAGATGTGTGCTTCTGATTGAGTAAACAACTGCTATTTTAATGTTTTTCTTGCAGTTTTGAAAGTGTTTGAGAGTTTAATGCTTCAATTTAACTCAAATTTAAGTAGCCCATGAAAATGAGGGGCCAATCGCGTGTGACCAGACCCAGTCTCTTAATTGATGATTGGGTTTTGCCAATTCAAAAAGGGCACTGTGTAAATGAGTTCTTTCTCGATGTGTGATTTGTTTAATTTGTATTATAGAGTTTGTAAAAGCCCCATCAAAATTAAACGATGGATCTCTGATTCATGAGAAAGTAACCAGTCAAGAAATATTGCTTGATGGTTGTACAGTTAAAACAGCATGAAAACTTGACAGATTAATGACCTGCATTTTTATTTTGGTTGTTTCAGACGTACCACATGGGCAGAGGAGAGAAAGCGGAATGTAGAGACCTTTGGAGTGCCAGGTCGTTTCCTCCGAGGCCGTGGGGGGTTGCGTGGGGGGTATCGTGGGCAGAGAGGAAGAGGGGGCATGCAGCGGCTTGTGGGCAGTGGCAGAATTTGATAAGGTAAGATAATTTGCTCCCCCTAGGGGTCGATTGGTTCACAGCTTAAAGGATATGTCTGGGGTCAATCGACCCATAGCCCTGTTTCAGGACACTGAGTGCTGTTGGTAGAAGAGTGAGAATTTGTTTCTTTGACCAAATGGTGAATATAGAGCTAATGGTAATTAATGGCAAGGGTGGCAAGATTATCCAGTTTCAATTTATTTTCCTTTGCCCTGTATAATCAGTGTTAACTGTTGATTTGCAAGTTTGGTTCATGTTGTACCACATTTCCTTTCTTCCTCCTACCGACAGCATGTCATGATAAGCAACAGGGCTATGGATTGATTTCCCCCAGACTGATCCATTTGAAGGTTCATTTTACAAATGTGTTTAATCAATGCAATTTCTGTGGAACTTGATAAGGAATTGTTTTGTAAAACTATGCTTTGTGCAGGTCCCCTCGGGAAAGGACCTTGCATTTTTTGCCACCAATTCTTCTATTGTACTATATAAATCCTTTTTCTGTTACGCTTCTATTTTTTTTTCTTTCAAACGTTTGAAGCGCCTTGGCAGAACCCAATACATGAACAAAATGGAGGTGAATTGGTACCTTAATAGATATATGGAGCCATTTTGGTTTAATTGATCATTTTTTTCATGTTAATTCAGGGTTTCAACCTCTGAAGTTTGCCCATTAACTAGTTGTCTCCCTGACTGGCATGTGGTGATCTGCTATTTGAGCGAAATCCAAACGGTTTATTTATGGCATTGTAAACTATGTAATGTACAGCTAAATACAGATTAATTGTATCCATGAAGTTGAGATTCCCCCATACTGTCATTTATGCACTTTGTTTCCTTTTTTACCTTTTTTTTGGAAGAAGTAACTTATTTGTGGGGAGATTCTTGCTGTTGCATATTATTAAATAAATATGAAATGTCCATACTTGGCTCTTGATCTCTCATTCTTTCAGGTTCTAGCATAGTTCAAAAACGGGTGAATTCGGCATGTTGGTATATAGAAATTTTATTGTAATTTGTGGAAATGGTGGGAATGTTAAGGCACATCTTAAATGGCTATGGAAGCATGTAGCTGTCACTGGATAGGCAAGAAAGTGCCCTCTTATGTCCTCATGATTTCTTTTTCTTCTCAGTCTCCTCTTTTTCCTGCTCCAAAACCAATATGAGGCGTTCTATCTCTTCAGGGTCCAAAATCTGGGGACAAATTTGGATTTGTAACATTAGTTGGATTCAAAGCACTGTCCCACGGTATACCTTGGATATATTGGAAAAATCACACATGGGAACATTGTGTGTGCGCGCGCACGTGCATGTGTCCCACTCCCTTTCCTCTCTCTGTAGCCTTGGCAGTTTTGCCACTGGGTGATTAAGTATAACGACCTCAAGAACATGGTTGCAAAATTTGCAAGGACACTTTCTATGATCTCGTCCCTGATATGTAGAATGTATGGTACAGTATGGGATATAGACTATTGACCACTCTTACAATTATTCTTTAGTTTCACCAAGTTTTTAAAGTGGTGCAACCCACAAACCTTCATAGGCTCATTCTGCTTCATAACTGCAAGCTCAATGTTTTTCCCTCCAGATTGCACAACCTAGGACAAATGATCAACAGCAATTAGATATTGGTAAATAAATGGGTTGTCTTTGTTTGTGGTGTTGCTCATGCATAATCAAAATAAGTGGGCCATTCCAACATTACTTGCCTCAAGCAATGCTCTGATGGTTAGTTTTATGGCTCCTTCATCAGACTGCACATGTTCATCTTTGTAGTTCTTCTCCAGGAATTCCCGTACAGTCTTCGATGATCTGCCAATAGCATTTGCCTGGAAAAGTAGCATTGTTAAATCGATAGCCAAAACTGATTGTGCCAGTCAGCTTTTTATCATCCTGAATGTGCATGTGTGTGCTTCCCACATTGTGTGTACCTTCCAGGCGTGGTATGTTCCTGATGGGTCAGTTTGGTACAGGCGTGGTGTCCCATCAAAGTCAAAACCTGCAATTAAGGACGAGATCCCAAAGGGCCTTCGTCCATTACTCTGAGTGTAACGCTGAAAGATGAAAAATGGTTAGACAAAGGTCATAGGGCATAAGTTAACATTTAAAATGCGAAATTGACTGCATTCATGTCGCGCTTTACTATCCCTGTGAGCATTCAAAGCGCTACGCAGTGTGTCTCACATTCACCCATTCACACACCGATGACGGGGCTGCCATGCAAGGCGCCAACCTGCTCACCGGGGGGAATTGACATTAACACAACACCAATGACTGAGAAAGAAACATTGTTCGAGCTCTTACGTATGTCTATTTATTAGCATTAAACAACGTATATTACGAAAGCATGTATACAGAAGTCGATAGGTAGACCAACGCACCTGCTTCAGGTTACTTATGAATCGGGTGATGTATTCCACCGTCACAGGGTCCTCAACTGTCAGTCTGTGACTCTGGCATTCCACCCTTGCTCTGTTTATGATAATCCTAGCATCTGCGGTGAGGCCTACCGGTGAATATGGCAAGAACATTAGTACAGAAAGTTTGCTGAGATCCTGAGCTCAAAGAAAACTCTCCATAATTGTTTTAAAGTGACAGAATTTATCCGGAAGTAAATCGATGTAATGGTAGGCTGTTTGACTGACATATGTAGAAGTCGGAAAAGGCTAATATAAAATCTACCTGCAAAGGCCATGAAGACGTTATCATCCAAAACGCAGATTTTACGCACGGTTCTGTCATCCTGGAGTTTGGCGATTGATTTTTTCTCCACTCCAACCACAACAATAGTCTCGCCACGCACTCCAACCTGAACATGACACATTTTTAATGTACATTTTAACTAACATGAAATGAACCCAGTTTTAGTTTCACTTTGCAAAGCGTTGCTTCTTTTACTTACAACTGTTGAACCTTTTTTTACTGCTTCTTGAGCATATTCCACCTGAAACAAATGTCCATCAGGGGAAAAAACAGTAATAGCTCGATCGTAGCTCATGGTCTCCCTCTATTAAATAAAATACATGAACGCCTGGATCGCTGATTTGAAGTTGACTTGAATTCTGAAATGAAAAGCGAAACTAAAATGTCGATGGAGCGCCAACCGGCACCAACGCACTGTCTTTGCGCCTCACCATGGACGCACTGGTAAATTCAACGTGACATTTTTATATTGCGCCTAGTGTGAAGCATTGCATTGAAGGTGATGGACCGCCGCTTGCTCTAAGAAAAATGCGTAGCGACTGTTGTGAATCAACGGACGTCCTATTTGCTTCCAATCCGCGGTAGGAAAGTAGTGGGTCACTATTGCTCACTGGGTTATACCAAACCACTAGCAGAGGTATTTGTGTAGGCTAGCCGGACAGAAACCACCTGATCAGCATCATTTGACTGAGAGTAGAATTGTCACTTACTGAGTGAATGGCATGAGCATCTTAGGTTCCGTTTCCAGCGTGCATGGTTAGATGGGATAAATGACTTAACATCGGATGCGTGTATAGGTTATTACACCCCCATTTTCAGCAGAATGGGCAACCTTAGTATGTAACACTAGATTGAAGGATAATAAATATTAGAATTTTTAAAAAGCGCCCTTGTTTTTAGAGATAAAAACAATGTCAGTCGCTTTCTCATCAACGCGTCCGCGAGGCAAAGGGGAGGTGACACAACAAACGATTCAAAAGGTGAGGCATTTATATCTTCGTATAGGCTAATAATGGTTTTCTTCTGGTTGTTTCTTGGTCTGCTAGTCTGTCGCTGTTATGGTGGGAAAGTAGTGGAAATCAACGGACTGCGATGGTAATCACAACAAAGCAACGAGATGGATGTATCCATGCGTAATGCGCTACATAGTTTGACAATATTTAATATTCTCTACTTAGCTTCATGGTGGATTTCAGTAAAATAAAAGTCTGGATGCAAATGCAGTAGAAAAGCACGTAGACTTGTAAACATGCAGGCTACAGCATCGTCGGACACTCGGAGCAATGTAAACCACCGAGGTGTCATTTAATCCCGGTTTGTCTTTACAGAATAGTGTGTTATATCCTGTAAAACTTGGATTTTGTGCTTTTGCGCATTTAAATAGATCTCCATAATGTCTCTTCAGCAAAGGCAGTGATGTGTATTCACATCTTTCCTAATGTGAAGGTGTAGCCTATTTGATGGTCAGCTAGATAAAACCCAATGAACACCGACATCTTTGTTCATTTCTGCAGGGAGCGGGAATTCAAGATACACTTTGTTTACACTTTGTTTATACTTCCACGTAGTTTAGGATATTAGCCTACCAAAGTGTGAAAGCACAGGTGTAAGATGGCTCTTGTTGGTCGGGTTAACAGAAAAATACGACACAAGCAAACCTGATAACGGATTGTGTTCTTGTCACCACGACTGTGAACCTAAAGGAGGCTATATGAGTGTGACATTAAACAAAAATACTAACACTCGTTAGAGGGAGAGCTTGAGAAAAGCGCTTTTATAAGCATTGATGGCAAAATGTGTTTATTCATTTCACTTTGCAGCTGTCGTATTGAGCAAACTACATACTAAACATTAGATGTGTATATTTCTTTTTAGATGCTGGATGAAAATCACCACCTGATCCAGTGTATTATGGACTATCAAAGCAAAGGCAAAACTGCAGAATGCACTCAGTATGTACTGAAGGCATGAACTACCTAATCTGTTGTGGGCTTTTAATGCTTAGTTTGCGCAAAGTGACTAAATTTAATTTATATCTCTACAGATATCAGCAGATTTTGCACAGAAATTTGGTGTATTTGGCAACAATAGCAGACTCCAATAAGAACATGCAGTCACTTTTACCAGCGGTATGTCTGAGATTATATTTGATATCAGACTAATTTTTTTTTTGTACTCATTTGAAAGCTGACTTTTACATGGGGTTTGTAGTACATCTACATCTATACATCTGTGCATTTATCCAAAGCGGCTTACATTTGTCAACTATCAATTACAACAGGGCCAATCTCCTCTAGAGCAAATGAGGGTTAAAGGGGCACTATGAGATTTTGCATGATGTCACTTCTGTTGATGTTCCACGTAAATACTAAAATACCAAACAAAACACTACTCTCAAATTCAGGCTACTAAATGAACTTTGCTCACTGCCCCCCTCACCCATATGTGCATGTTCATGTGTTAGTTTAAGGTTTACAGCCCCTGTGTTGTCTCCTGAGACTGGGCTTTTTCACGTATTTAGGTGGCAGGCAGCAAGTTGATCAAGGGGAGATGCCTACGAACTGAGACAAAAAAGAAATTGCGCTAAAAACCATGCAAGATCTCATAGTGCACCTTTAAGTGCCTTGCTCAAGGGCACAACAGTGGCAGACGGGATTCAAACCCCGATTTCCAGACTACTAGCCTGCTAACTGCTACGCCACCAGCGCCCAACAATCTCTAATGGTTCAATAGCCGGGCTTTCCTATGTTCACATTTAATTTTACAGATCCTTCTCCTTCTCTTGTATTTCCCCATCCCACCAGTTCTGTTTGTCTCCTCTTTCAGCCTCCTAATGTTAACATCAATATGGGCCCGGGCATAATGGGACAGAGTGGTGGGGGGCAGTCTCTTCACTCTCAGTCGAATCTAAATGAAAACATGCCCTCTGGCCTTCCCCCTACCTCAATGATGCAGAGTGGGATGAGCAACGGTGAGGCTAGACTAGCCTGTGCACACGTCTGTCTGTCTGTCTGTCTGTCTGTCTGCCTGCCTGTCCATCTATGTCTGCTCACTGCACCACTGCAATAGCTTCATAGCTATCTTTCCTGTGCTTTGCTTTGCCACCATCTTTGTTTCTCAGTCTCTTCCCTCACCTGTGTTTTGATCATAATTAAATGCCAGCTTTTTTCATTGCTTGCCCAATCTGGCTCTCTCTCCCTCCCTTCCTCTATCGTAAACTTTTCTCTTATGTCTCTCTCTCTCTCTCTCTCTCTCTCTCTCACTCTGTATCTATCTTTCCCTCTCTATGTGCTGTATACTGATGAACTGAATGTGTTGCGTATACACAAGTCCTGCCCACCACACTGTCCTCCCCCTAAACGGCCACTGACTGTGAGTGTGTGTTGTGTCAGGCCCCAGCCATACCTCCATGCAGCAGCCACAGCATCAGCATCAGAATCCTCAGCAGCAACATCCACAGCAGCAGTCCAGTCAGACGCCTCTGTCCTGTGCAACCTCCATGAATCTGTCGGCCAGCAGGCATGGCTACACTCACTCTGTGCCCTCCTCCCAGGCCATGCAGCATCAGGGCCAGGGCTACGCATCCTCAGCCTCCCGCAGCAACCTCAACATGCAGTCCAACCCAGGTGAGCCAGGCGAGCAGGGGGCCAGCAATCCCAGCATAGCAGGCCCGGGGAATGGCCGGGAATCCCAGTACAGCAGGCCCAAGGAATGGCCACCATACCAGCATAGCAGGCCCAAGGAATGGCCAGCAATCCCAGCATAACAGGCCTAGGGGAATGGCCAGCAATCCCAGCATAAAAGGTCGAGGGGAATGGCCAGCAATCCCAGCATAACAGGCCAAGGGAAATGGCCAGCAATCCCAGCATAACAGGCCGAGGGAAATGGCCAGCAATCCCAGCATAACAGGTCGAGGGGAATGGCCAGCAATCCCAGCATAACAGACGCAGGGGATGGCCAGCAATCCCAGCATAACAGGTCAAGGGGAATGGCCAGCAATCCCAGCATAACAGACCCAGGGGATGGCCAGCAATCCGAGCATAAAAGGTTGAGGGGAATGGCCAGCAATCCCACCATAACAGGCCCGGGATTAAAGTGAGGGAGAGCAGCAGGAGAGAGACAGGCAGACACGAGAAATGACAAGGATGAGGTTTGAGAACGTTACTGCAGGGATGGGACATATCAGGCAAATGGTCACCAAATTCAGAAACAAAAAAGGCAACATGTTGAGCTAAAAAGAGGGACTGTAGGACTTTGTTACAGGGAGAAAGAATGGTTTAGGGCAGTAATGGATCTTTCTAGGTATACTGGTAAATGCACAGTGAATACATTAACTCAGAACATTACAGGACATTGGACATTAAATAGAACTGGCATCTGTTAACTTGCCATTAAGACCTCTCAAAACTGCACTCTGAGTGTCAGGTTTAGTAAGCTTTTGAACATGATACCAAATAGAAAACACCATCCAGCTTCTATTTCCCAAAACAAACCTCAAGATTTCTTTCCCAAGTCCATTATTCATTTTTGCCCTCAAGTCATGAAAATTATTAACATGTGAAAAAAACACATTCAGTTCATCAATCTGGAAGCAATCTTGTGCAGTCTAGCTTGGTACCAGTACCTTTTGAAAGGCTCATCTTTGAAACCCCTCCCTGACTTGCAACCCTCTCTTCCCAAGTTGTCAATGTGCAATTATCTTTGTTAGTACACTGGCCTTATCCCCAGCTTTTTTTGAGTTGCCATGATGACCCTTTCAGCCTATAATTTCTTTCCCCCATCTTTAAACTACTGGCTTGTCGTTTGATTGACAGTGCCATTCTTTTCCTTCCAGCTGATGGATCTCTGTGCTTGTTCTAAAATACTTCAGTCTTTTTGTTTTGTTCATTTTGATAACTCCTATATGCCCATTCAACATGTCCAGTCTCAATGATGCACCAACAAGGCGGCGGACCGCATTACTCCTCAGCTCAGGCAGGAAGTCAACATTACCAAGGGCAGCAATCTATAGGAATGCTGGGACAGGGTAACCAAGGCAACAACATGATGCCACAGAGGCCCATGGGAAGTTACCGCTCATCACAACAAGGTAAGTGAAGGGATCTTCGAACTCTTGTCTGTCTTGAGTTGAAGTGAGGAAAAGTAACAACTGATGGGTTCTGCCAGAGACATAAGACATTATTTATTATTATTTATTTAATGTGTAATCTGGATGATCAGATGAGTAGAGGGTGCTTAAAGGTGCACTATGAGATCCTGCATGATGTCACTTCTGTTGACGTTCCACGTAAATACAAAACAAAACAAAAAAAAACGCTACTCTCAAATTCACACTACTAAATGAACTTGCTCACTGCCCCCGCACCCATATGTGTACGCTCACTAACCCCCACCCCCTTCCCTAACCATCTTGTTGGTGTTTGGCTGGAACTTTGTTTGTTATGTTGTGGTGCACAGCCTGTGCCCCTAGTGTTTGTTTGAGGTTTA
>JAVQKI010428963.1:0-14868 GCA_036025975.1 Nematalosa erebi | reverse complement strand
ATGTGCTGAAAGCACCGCCTCTGGCGGTCAGGAGAAACGAAATAGAACGAAGGTTATGTATATAACCACGGTTCTATGAGTTTCGGATGACCGCCAGAGCTTGGCAGTCACTCGGAGTGTACACGAGAAGATTTGCTAAGAGGTAATTTCCTGGGTTCACCGGTGTTTTGTTCCGGTCACGGGGTCACGAGGTGACGTCACCCAGGTCACAAGTGACTTGTTGTTATTATTACTCGACCTGCACGTTCGTGTGATGGACATCCATGTGCTGAAAGCACCGCCTTTGGCGGTCATCCGAAACTCATAGAACCGTGGTTATATACATAACCTTCGTTTTCCATTGCAGTGGTAGACTACAGTGTCTGCGTGTGTGTGTGTGTTACCTGGTCCAATGGGCTTCTCCTACAGTGGAGTAGTAGACTATTGTGGGCAGCAGAGCAGAAAAGGACCACAGGAGCAGAGTTGGTAAGAACTGACTGATGATGGGATTCTGTGAGGACAAACGCAGGTCATGTACTAATTATTTAAAGTAAATAAATGTTATTGTTTTTCAAAAGTTTTGCCAAAGATATGTTAGGTTTTTACAGGTTTTGTATCCAAATTATAACACTTTTGCAATCTACATTAGAACACTTGTCAGGAGGTCTAGAATACCAACTTTAATCAGTGGCATAGCAACCACACATCATCATACTTGAAACTCACCGATTTCAACAAAGATCATTGAATACTGACCAAGACTGACCAAGAGCGAACGTGAGCGGTTTGCATAAGTCTGCATAAGTAAGTACGTCACAATATAAACTTTTCAATGATCTTTTGTATCAGCCTATGAAGGCTTGATTTAGGTCTGCATAAAGGGGGATTTCCCCCCCTCCCCCTTGCGAAAACAGAACACGGAACTTAACAAACGTTTGCGCCTCTCGCTCCACTTTTACCCTCTCTGATTTCACTGTACAACACATACCCGGAATTTTCCGATCTATCCGCCTCAGTGTTGGATTACACTGTTTTGGTGTGTACAGAGGGGCTAACTGGATAAATCAGGGTTCCCACTGTAAGTCATACTTAAAATTCCCTGACTTTTCCAGGACTTTCCCTGACTAAAACTCAAAATTTCCATGACCTTCACTATAATTAAGCAATAAGGCCTGAGGGGCCGTTCTATTTCGTGAATATACAGTAGAGCTGCTGAGGTGTGTTTTTAGACACACAGTGAGTAGAGTGATTTGTTCATTTTAGCCTGGCACACCGAAACACCAAGCCAAGTCAAAGTAAGAGGGCATGTACAACCACTTGAGTTTTAATGTGTAGGTCTAATAGGTTTTGGTTCCAAGTTAGTTAACCCCAGGCAAGGCATGAGAGAAGTTAATCCTCGATAAAGACCAAGAACAAGAAGGAAGCATGGAAAACAATAGATCTAATTTGCGGACAACTACATGCTCTTACCAAAATTCCCTGATGTTCCCAAAACTGTAAACAAAATATCAAAGTGCCTGATTTTCCATGTCTGGAACAGGTTATATTGAAATGCATGATTTTCCAGAAATTTCCTAACCCATGGGAACCCTGTAAATAATTATGTATATTCTATTTAGCTGGCTTAATGTGTCCAAGGTCACGGCTGTGCGTGTACAGTATGTTAGATTCATTCTGCGATAGAGAGGGTGTGAGTGAGTGAATTTGTTAAGATGGCAGGGAGACTCATGTCAAGGCAGTGTGTGTGTGTGAGGGAGAGAAAGAGAGTGACTCACATTGAGATCCGTAATAGGCCTTGTGACGTTGAACTTGTCTATGGTGTGGATGATGACAGAGGGTGTGGTGAGGAAGAAGAGCAGGATAAAGAGGAGGATGTTGATGAGGAGGAAACGCAGCCACCAGTGGATGCCCTGAACTGACAGATTCTCCCTGAGACAGAAGGGAAGAAGGACAGAGAAAAGAAGGAGGAGGACGAGGAAGAGGAGGTGAATGAGAGACTCTGCATATTCAAAATCACAGTAGACGGATGACAAAACAGGCTTATTTGACTTGGCTGGCTAGCTGGCTGGCTAAGTGGGTGGGACTTTTTCCATTGGGCAAAAGCCCATGCTATGAGCAACATCACTGGCTTTTGCCCAATAAAAATAAGTCCCACCTACTTAGCCAGCCAGCAAACCGGCCAAGTCAAAAAATCCAGTTTTGTCATCCCTGCCCAGCCCTTCACAGTGCTGCGTGATATTGAATTTGCCAAATGAAACAGAGGGGTTGGGGAGGTTAAACTACTTTTTTTTTTTTTTTAACAAATGTCAAAGACAATCAAACTTAAGATTATGGGTTCAAATGACACCAGAATATCACTTTAAGGAAGGAGATGGAATGCAAAAGGCAATTTGGGCATAAAAGGAGTGTGTGTGTTTTTGTGTTTGAGTTTGTGTGTGTAGGTTTTTGTGTGTGTACGTGTGTGTGTCTATGTGTGTGCCCTTACCAAAAAACATTGCTGGGGTGTGCTGCTCGTGTGATTCTCCATTTCCTAACATCCAATCTAGCGCTACTGGCTGATGGCTGTGGTTCCCGGCCACACCCACCACTGCAGTCCAAGGCGTTAAAATCTTTCAAAATGCTGTGGAAATTAGAGATATCAGTCTCCCTCTCTCTGTGACACACACACACACACACACACACACACACACACACACACACACACACACACACAAACACCACTTCTGATTTTGTAAAAAGGTAGATTTCCCCACTCACTAGGTTGCCATGGATTCTGAATGCATGGTTACAAAGGCCATGCCAAGGGGGTGCTGTGGCACTTCCTGTTTCTGTTTCTCCACCTCCTCAAGCAGAGAGGCCGCCTGTGAACTGTAGTAGTCTATCGCATCTACCTGTAAGTGTAAACAAATGCACTTGCAGTATGAGTGTAACACTAGGTAAGGAGTTCAATGGTCGGCTTTTATGGAAACTTTAAAAGTATGGAACTGTATGTGTGTGTGTGTGTGTGTGTGTGTGTGTGCGCACGCACTTGTCCTTCAACAGACAAATTCTTTATCACAATCTCACCTCTGGGCATGACTGGCATTGGCACGACGTGCAGCAGAGGTACCCACACAGGCGCGGGTTGATGACCTCACGCTTTCCCTGCCGTTCCAAAACTCTTTGGTAGTAGTGCAGGTTATTCTCCGCTCGTTTCCTGGAGAAGATTCACCATAGCAACATAAAGCTAAGCTCTAGTCAGAACACCAGAGGTGAATTCATAAACTCAATATTACATTCTGGAAATGGAAAAACTGTCTGGGAAAAGGAAACATATCTCTGTAAATCTTCTTCATCCAAATTAACAGACCAGTTCTCATGGAGAAATGACACATAACAGAAGAGGAAAGAGGAGGAATAACAAAGAAGAAAACAAACAAATGAACTACTGTAAAAACAACAAAACAGGGAAAGAGGATCACCTTTCTTTATTCAGTTGCATGAACTTAGCCACGTCATAGCAGAGGTGGACATCAGTAACCTGACAAGTAGGATAAGCCTCCCTATACACACACACACACACACACACACATTCAAGCACAAATTCAAATATTAAGGCCATTTAACCGTTACACCTAAACCAAAAAATACTTTGTATTTACACAAGCAAATGTCTCTCTGAAGACACACTATGTGTGTACAAGTACCACTGTGTGTGTGTGTGTGTGTGTGTGTACTGACATAAAATGTGTTTTGATGTCTTCTGCGCTGGCGGTTTTGGGAACAGAGCAAATGAGGAGTGTACTTCTGGCCTGAAACATAAGCACAACCACTGAAAACAAAAACTATCAACACACGGATATAAATATAAAAAGCAGCAAAACAAACATAATATCATAATTAACACAATAAGTTCATAAACACCTAGTCTGGAAATACACACCCACATCTAGAAAATTCTAATTTCTCAGCAACTATATTTCTACACCAATAAACACCAACACAGAAAACCTACAGTACAGAATCATAGTGTATGAAATGATCTACTTGATTATATGTCAGAATGAGACCCTAAGTGAGTTTGTATCAACACACCTCATTCCTTTGAGAGCCCTTCATCTGAGAGGTGTGATGTCTCAGTAGTCCCACCGTCAGCCCAAGATAAAGTACTGCAACAACCGTATGTACCCAGAGCAGTCGGTCTCTGCAGACATACACACACACACACACACACACACACACACACACAAAGTTGCTTCCCACTACATTTAACCAACACATCCATCCTAGCACACTGTGTGGGGTGCTTAGCCATACCCTTACCCTTCCTGAAGATTTCCAATGGTGGTTCTCCCAAAGTTGTATGGATCATTTCCTGTAAGAGATCAGTTAGTTGTCAATCACACCACACACACACACACATACGCAAACACTGTATATTTTAGACTATATGCTGGAGCAGGCACAGGCACACGCAACTCACACACACACACACACACAAATGATTCATTGAAAGCACATAACCCACTTAACACATATTACATGAGTACAGATGTTTAAACTAGTGCCAGTATTGTCATGTCTTGTTAAAATTATTAGTTTTCCTTGACATCAGGGAGTGTGTTCACAGTTTTCAGGACACTGAAATCAGAATATGTATCAGATGATGTTTACATGAGTAAACACAAAACCAGGATACTTCCAATTTCCCAATCGGAACTTGGATACTTGGATAAGTGCATGCGAACCCAGTCAGTGAGGCACGTGCGGTGGGTGGGGGAGTGTGTTGCCATGGTAACGCACCCTGCAGTTTCCCATTGAGGTTGATAGGCAGGATGACACAAATAGACGTCACACACACAAGTAGCATCAACACGATCAGGTGGCGCTGAAACGACAGGTAGTGAACAGCATCCACTCCGCAACGCTCTTTCACCATCGCTACACTAAACACACACACACAAAAACACACACACCACATACAAACACAAACGCTTGATATTCCCTTAAATATTGTTCTTTCAGTGCAATATGTGACATTTTATACACAGTATGTATGCAGAGATCTGTAAAAACTTCAACTTACTCCATTTTAATAACATAAGGGAGCCAGGAACAATTACCCTATAGGGAACACACACAAACACGCATACACACACACATATACACACACACACACACACACACACACACACACAGATACGATACAAGCATGGGTGCTGTTGCTGATGTGATATGTGAGATTGACAGGGTAACAGTGCTAACTGTGATGGCTGTGCTAATGACAGTGGAGCTACTGGCATTACTGATGTTTAAGACAGCAGTGTTAATTCCTAGCACTCCATGATATGAAGTACAGCATACTTCCAACCATAGGCCTGAGTGCTGTCAGTAGGCGGAAGAACTATGACTTTTGAACAACACAGACAGAAGAAGAAACTAGCGGCTTGTGTGCACTGTGGGAAATGAAACTGAAATTGAGCTTACGTTGTTTAGTGTAAGCTGCCAGTTTGCTTTCGATGTATGCTGTTCAGAAATCTCAGTTCTCCTTCTTACTGACACCAGGGGTGTGCTTGGAAGTACATTGGACTGCATACTGTACATTGGAAAATGTGAATTGTCCGTAATGAGTTTTTCAGGGGGTACGAAGCGGTTGCAAGTTTGGGAACCACAGCTTTAAGACAATGGTGTTTCTGGTAGTACCGATAACAGTGTGGTCACAGGATAAGTAACGACTGTGATCCTTGAGATAAAATAAGGTAAGGATGGTGAATGTGGTGACACTGGTGATTGTGATAAGGATGGTGGTGATGAGGACGATAAGAATGATGTCATACCCTCTCGTGCTCAGGTTCTTCTCCTTTGGAGACAATGGAGGACATGCGGCCATATCGACGATGAGACTCAAACCTAGGGACACATACACACACACTCTCCAGGTAAGAAACAACGTTGAAAACACACATACACACACGCAAGCGCAAACACTCACAGTACTCTGTCTGTCTGCATCGCTCTCTACTTCTCTCACTAACACACACACACACACACACACACATACAGGACACACACAGGACACACACACACACACACAGGACACATAAGGCTGAGGAGGCCTGTGAGAGATCACACATATATTCTGTTGTAATAAGACATGACGAAACACTTCTAACACTGTTTCCTAACTGCAAGCGATGCAAGCAAATGTTACCGACAAAATCTGTTTGATTTCACTGTTTTCAAATGGAATACCATAACTAAATGCAATGCAAATCCGTGGTGATGCAATGCAGAGTGACATTTTTGGCGCTCAAGTCAAATCGCTCGGCTTGTTCAAGTGGGGAATCTGTCAGAATAGAATGCCATTTTTAATGGACCCAATGGAGACAAAGAAAATCAATGCTTCACGACAACCTGACACTCGCTTGCAGTTAAGACATGGCGTTAGAGAAATGAAGAATCTTTCTTTCTTGGGTGTGGACAAGTATATCATGCACCTTTTATTTCATCGAAAGTGTTCTTGAGTTCTCTGTTTTGAAAAATATCCACTTTTAAGAAGTTTTAAAAAACATCTGTTAGAGGTGGTTAAAACTCCCAAACAGTAAAGAAATGTAAGTCAGAAAAACATCTAGACGTGTAAACAGGGTCTAAGGCTATCTGCAAGTGTATCTGTGACTGTGTGTGTGTGTATCTGTGTGTGTGTGTGTGTGTGTGTGTGTATTTGGTAATGTCCCTTATGTAGCCCTAACTTCCCCTGCATTTTTTCTGTTTCTAACGTTTTTTGTATACCTATGGCACAACAGATGACGAGACACTATCCCCCTCCCGTCAAACATATGGCTGCCATAAGAGATGTGTCAGACTGATTTACAATCACACAAACATGCTAACATGGTTAAGACTGAGGGATCGGTACATACTGTATCTCAGTGTAGAAGGTTACACACACACATACCCTTTGCTGTCAGCCACCAGTGCCAGGCGTCCATAATCCCACATTTTTGTCCTGATGACAGCGAACAGAAGTAGCAGCAGCTGAAAATACACAACCAATCAGCTTTTACATACAACAGGCACAACCAATCAGTCCTCACATACTGTAGCAGAGGGACCCCCAATCAGTTTTGACACCCAGTATAAGCACCACCAATCAGACCTCTCATGTTCATACAGAAGAGCCAATCAGCTTTCACTTATGGCACAGTTTGGCTTCGTTCTACGTCGGCTTGCCATGGATTCCTGATTGAACGGCGTGTTTCATTGCAATGTTGTGCAACTATTTGCAACAATTTCCAACAAATTGCAACATGCTTTTAAAGTAATTAGGTGTGTGTCAGAGAAGCTATCCTGCCATCACTGACATGCATAATACCCCCCCCCCCCCGCCGTATTAAAAAGCCACTAAACTTAATAAATGCATTTACAGTCAGTCACAACAGATTAATGATGAAAAGAGTGAAACTATTGGTATAGATTTGATCAGTCTTACAAAAAAAGTAGAAACATAAAGGATGACCCTCCAAGCAGCACTTGTGCCTTTGAACAACAAATTGCTCAGCACTTCTGCTGAATCAAACATTTTGCTACGTACTGTGCATCTTTGATTTGGTTTTACTGAGCAAATGCATTTAGTCCTGTAAGAGGAATATGGGCACCACTCCAAACCTGTTCTACCTCAAGAGACACAACACACTCGTTCACCAGAAATATGAAGTCTAGAGAACGGTCCCCATCAACACACACAACACACTAACACACACCTACAAAACTGGTTCTTCCTCAAGACACAAAACACACACACTTACCATAAACATTATGAAGTCTAGCAGGAGGACAACAGGTACCCCTCCAAAGCGATTCCCCATCAGGACTGTGGTCTTGGAGGAATCATAACAGGTTGTGTCATTGGAGATGGAGCCATTTCCAGCTGTCTCCTCCCATGGCCAAGCCCAACCAGCCTCCATTTAGCACCCTTAGGAAACATCAGAGGACACTTTACTCAGGTTTAGGAAACAAAAGGACAGGGTGAGTCCCTGTGTGTGCGCGTGTGTGTGTCTGCGAAAGAAAGAGAGAGAGAGAAAAGACCATGAGAGCATGGTTGCATTAGTTTTGTGGAGTGTGTGTCTGTGTGCACAGCGAGAAAGAAAGGTGCAGGGCTAAGTGCATTATATCTCTCTTTAAACAGTGTCATCTGATGTGAGAGAAAGTTATCTTTTAAAACAGGAAGTGGTCCACACTAAATAGTGATCTACCATCACACCAGATAGTTTGCAGACACACCATGCTCTGATAGCATGTGAAATTAGAGAACTGACTGCAACGCTGACTGATAGCCTCCACAGCGGATGGTTCTGTTGCCCATTCAACCGTTAGTTGTTGGATTCAGTAGGTTAAATCTAACTAATCGGCGGGCCGGACGCTTCCAGACACCGACTGTGCGCACACTATGAAGGCTTCATTTGTTTGGCATGATACAAGTAATTGCAACATCACTAATGATGTTCTAGCCCTGTACTTAGTCTTAATAGATAGTTGCTTCTGAGGGAGACATCGGTCACTGCCCATTCCAATGTGAAGCCAGTCAGCCTGCGGACGAGCTCTGGGTAGGGTGCATGTTACAGGCCCAGGGCTACTGAAAACTAAAGTTGTTTTTGGTGTAGGCTACCCTGCTCCATGTTGTGTGGTTAATCTTAGCTGGCGAGTATCAAGGAAGGAGTGCCCTTTCGGAACCTGGGCACAGCCTGTGCCACCTACTGTGGTTGTCTCTAAATCCCCAAACAGCAGCACAAGGCATAACATTGTTATTGTGTTTAACTGAAAAAACTGGGCAGGTGGTAGCAGTTCAGAGGATATACATCTGTGACGAACTTAGATCCTCAGGATACTGGCTACTCAGGTACTGATATGGAAATATAACACCACAAGCATAGTAACAAGAGGTATCATCATTAGCAGTAGCCTACTGTTTAAGTTTGTTGATGTGTAATCAAAAACACTCAATTTGATATATAAATGTTACCATATAGGCTATACATTATAAAATCATTTTCACAGTGCTTCACTTAGTGCAAAAACAGTTGACTTAGACACAGAGTCAGAACTAAATGCTCCCTCTTCATGCATTGACTCATTTCAGAAAATAACTTAAGAGAAATATTTTTATGCTGAGATTTCTTTTGACCCCTTAGACTGAATTAGTTTGTGAGTTTGGCACCATGGGCACCATTGTCTGTCAGCCTACAAAAAAGAGATGAGGGGAAAACTAGTTGGAAGAGAGAATCCAGAAGAGGGAGCATTTAGTTCCGACTCGGTGTATTCAGTCAGCTGTTTATGCAAGTGAAAGTTTAGACTAAGGTCTGTCTGACAAAAATAGACCGACAGAAACAGAACAGACCTGTCACGAGTTCGGCGACAACTGCAGACAAACTCCGCCACCGTTCCACTAATCAGCTAGACTAAACCAGAAATGGATTTGGCAATGACACCTTGACGATCACATGCTTTACGTGTGATGACGGCTCTCAGATGCTGCAGAACTGAGATGTGAAACATGTACGCAAGAGTCCCGTTAAATAAGGGAGACAACAGCTGTTTCGAGCCCGCGCAGTGAGATTATGCTCATTTGGGCGGACGAAACAAGCACATGTGGATAGTGAGTGAATGAATCTATATGTTGCTTAAAAAGTATTAATTAGTATTAGCAAAAGTATTACTATTCGCATGCTCAATTTGTCGCAAATCAACAGTGAACTCATTAACGTTAGGCTATTTCTTCTCAAATTCTCATCTAGGGTCTGGTATCTAACACCATCACGAGAACATGACAACAACTTTTTTTCAAAAAGTGGCACAGAATTAAGCCTAATTTCCAGGAAATTATCTTGTATCACCTACCTCTTGTTAAAATCAAAGTTAAGATCTTTAGGCCGTCCAAAGATAGGTCATTTTCATCGTTGTAAATACTTTTCGCCTTGATCCGCTGGACGGAGCTGAGGACAGACGCAAAACGACACGACAGACATACATCCGTGTCTGCGCACAAGTCATCCCCGCCCATCGAATATGAAAACTCTGCGCAGCAGGGCAGACAGATCTGACAGCGCAGTCTTATGACTGCCCAGTGCCCAAATCTTGAGAAAAGTGATCATAGTCTACGGAAGGGCCTGACCAGGCGAGGAAATAGCGCTGACAGCAAAGCACAAAGCTCCACGGACTCTTGCTTGAGTTTCTCCGACTTGGATAACTTGAAAGGCACAAAAAGAAACCACTTGATTGTTGTTGTTACTAGTGTATTTTTATTAAGAATTTGAAAAGAATCAGATTTTGATAGGCTAGAAATATTGAAATTTCATCCACTGATATTTGTAGGCTTTTAACATGGACACACATTTCTTGTGCCAAAGTAGAAAAGTTCGTTTTTCACATTTTAATTTGTATTTGGAGTATTTCCTGTATTACCTTTAAAGTTAACTATAACTTTACCAGTTGGATATGAATCTAGGACTCTCTGGACTGCACACACTCCTTATTTACTTGGCTATCATCACCTTGTCCCTTTGCAGGGACATCAGCAATTTTCCCTAATTTTCGCAGCTCGCTGAAAAAAATCAGTAATTCGATCCGTTTTTGTTGATGCTGGAATCCAAACAAACTAAATATTGTATGCATTCACTGAACGAAGATCAGACAAGTACTACATCTCATTTTTCCACTGCAAATGCCACAAAGAATATTCTTGCAAAATCTATTCCACGGACAGAAATATTAATGTTCGCAGTATTTTTGTGCATGCGTGTGTGTAAATAGCTTTTTATTACCCTTCGCCTATTTGTACCCAGGGTGCAAATAGACACTCTGATGATTATTTGTATAAGGCCAGATGGGTTATGTTTCATTCTTGCAGTCTTTCTCAGGTAAAACACTGTAATTGCTCACTGACCTGGTATTAGCCATCATCAGGGGTGTTGTAGACGTTGGACTCGCACTTCTTGGAAATCATTTCTGTTGGCCGTTACTCACTTTCTAAATATCAGGCATTTATGTATAACATTTTAAGTGCACACGTCAAGCAAACCTGCCCAATAAGCCCTCTACTGTCATAAGCAAATGCAACTTAACATTATAGGATGACCATAATAAAATGCAGTGATACTATTGACATAGGTTTTGGAGGCCTGTGTGACTTTCTTTGCACCATTCGGCCTGCATCATTAAAATCGTGTTCCCCCACTTAAAAAAATCCGCACTACACCCCTGGCCATCACCATACCCATACAATCACTTGCCTGTTTACATGCTAATAGTTATAGGGGACAAGGGAAGGGTGATTCTAGTAGCCTACTAATTTTACAGGGACAGAACACTATTGCTACAATAGAACAGTTCACATACTTCATAATACTTCCCTTTTATTAAAAACTTGATCACAAGGCACCAACAAAACACAATTAATTATTTACAATTATTATGAGCTTCCATGTCTGACAAGCTCAGTACACACAGTCCTGATGGTGGAGGCTCCAAGGTGAGGAGGTTTAAATCAGTGTGTTTGGGTCTGAGTCTGAGTGTAGAAAAAGGTGTATGTGTGAGAAATGTTTTTTTGTGTGTGTGTGTGTGTGTGTGTACGTGTGAGATCTTATGCCTTGCTCTTGTGGCAGTTTCTGAGGGCATCAGCAAGAGCGCTGAGAGCCTTGTCAGCGTTGGGTTTGTTGCAGTTATATCCCATCAGCCCCACACGCATCACCTAGCAACCAGAGGTCAAAGGGCAGAGTCACAAGGACGCTCAATAGTCTGCCTTTCTCTCTCAAAAAACAAACACACACACACACACACACAATGCAAAGACTCTCAGACACACAAATGAGGGCATATACACCCAAAACCCCATCTACTTGTACTAACCACTCACATACTAAACACACAAAAAATGATCAACAACTATGCATCTATACACACACACACAAACACAGTACTTACCATGCCTATGGATGGTCCCAGGCCCCCCGTCATCTCCATCTGGTGGTTCTTCATGAGGTAGGCTAGCAACTCCCTCCAGTCATAACCATCTGGGATTGCTATAGTGGTTACTGATGGCAGCCTCAGGTCCTGCAATGTTGGACACAGACGCACACAAACACACACACACGCAATACTTGTTTACATTACAGTAAGTGGTGGTTCCTATTCAATATGTCAAAAAGTCATATGCTCTATGAACATTTTATTTAAAGCGTTAATCCACTTACACCCTCCCCCACACACACAACACACAACACACATACACACAGATACTGACCTTATCCTTGATGAAGAGTTTGAGTCCGAGATCCTCCAGCCCTTTCCAAAGGTATTCAGCAACCTCACGATGCTCCTGCCAAGACCTTTCCAAACCCTGCACCCCAAAGAGGCAATAAGCACAAGACACACAATGAACACACACACACATCCACCCACTTAGACACACACAAACACACTAATGCAGCATGTACTCTACCTTCTCAGCCACAATGGCAAGACTCTCCCTCAAAGCAAAGAATCCAGATACAGGCCCTGTGTGATGATACCTGTAAACCAAAACAAACACACACACACACACACACACACAAAGAAGTGAATATACTGTGTGGTTTCATGAAGTATGTGTGTGTGTGTGTGTGTGTTTGTCTATGTGAACTCATAATAGTCAGACATACATTCTGGTTGGTTTTCCGTCATTGCCCCAGTAGTTAGAGAGGTGGGTCATGTCGAACAAGTAGGACACAGGCTTGGTCTTCCTGTTGAACATCTTGTCACTGGAGAAAACGCAACACACACTTACAACTGTGCATCTGCAGTTAGGCGTACACATCTGGACACACACATTCACATGCTTGTCTATGCCAAGGAAGTACACACACACGCACACACAAGGCCACAAGAATAGAGGGTTAAGCAGGCTTTAACCACTGATGGATGATGGTGCACATACACACACACACACACACACACACACACACACACATACACACAGGTCTTACCAGGCTCTTTCATTGAAAGAGATGGGTGCTGTGCCTGGTGGTGCATTCAGTGCTTTTTGTGAGCCAGTGTACAGGATGTCAATATCTGGCGGGACAGAAAGAGGAAATATGCTCGGTACCTACACCTTACCATGTACTTCACAGGCCATTATCTAACGTGTTACCATATGTTCTATTGGATACTGTTGTAAATCAGTTAACTGTGTGTGTGTTTGTGTGTCTGTGGGAAAAGATAATATTTGTTTTTTAACGCCTGGCATATGTATGTGTGGTTATGTGCCTGGGTGCCTATAATTGTGTGAGTGAGTGAGTCTGTGTGTGTGTGTGTGTGTGTGTGTGTGTGTGTGTGTGTGTGTGTGTGAAAGAGAGAGTAGTGCTTACTCTGCTGGTCCATAAACAGTGGAGCAGCCCCTAGCGAAGCCACAGAGTCTACCAGGAACAGACAGTTGTGTCTGAGGAGGAGGGAGAGCAAACATCAGTGTTCTACAACATTCCGTCAGAATACTCAGCATACTCATATTACCCCGACGGTAGCACAGGTGGTAGAAGAGGGTTTCAGGTTCCAGCCCTGATCTGTGTGATCCCATTGAAGTGTCCTTGAGCAAGATACTGAACCCTAAACTGCTCAACAAGTTGGCAACTTGTACAGCAGCCTCTGCCACTTGTGTATGAATTGGTGAATGAGAGGCATACAATTAGTCTTACACCAGAGATTGCCGACAAAACTGTAATAATATAGTACATGTGGCCAGATGGGACTGTGGGTTATATAGCATATTATAATCAGTATAGGATGGTTATGTGTGTGTGTACTGCAAGAAAACTTACTTGCGGCACAGGTCTCCGATGCCATCTACTGGGTGGGCCAAACCGGCAGAGGACTCACCATGAGTCAGAAAGAAAAGTACAGGCTTGTGCTTTGCCAGGGCCTACACACACACACACATTCACATACACTATTATGAATACACAGTAGTCATGGAGACACCCCTCCCACACACATACACACAAATTCTGCACTAAGGTTGCTACAGGATGCCTGAGATTCTTGCGGGATAAATTAAGTATGTATGTACCAGAGATGTGGACTCAAGTCACATGACTTGGACTCGATCTTAATGATTTCAGACTTGACTCGATAAAATTAGGCGTGACTCGCAACTCGACCAGGTTTACATATTTAGGCCTTTTACGTTAATATGTTTCCTGCTCATGGGTTGTCTGGACAGATTCTCATAGTCTCATAGTCTCATTCACCTCTAGCAGAAAAAAAGCTGTCAGCAGGAGGAGCCGTGGGAAGACTGTGGGATTGACGGAACCTTAAGGAAACAGTGCACTTCCATGCACGCGCACACTGCAATGATCACGCATGTTTTTCTGTAGTTGTCTAGTTGCGTGTCGGTGTCCTGTGCATTTTAGCATCCTAATATTATTATTATTATTATTATTATTATTATTATTATTAACACTTACTCACAGACACGCATATTTTCAATTGCATCTATGCGGTGTGGCACATACATGCACTCTCTCTCGCTCTCTTTCTCTCTCTCTCAATCCCTCACACTCACACACACTCATTCACTCACCTACAGTATACTCATGTTACAGTACATTTGAAAGAAATGCATGTTAGAGTTGTAGAAAATGCAGAAAAATGAAAACAAGAATTTCTTTAGGTTTAAGATGTTTAAGTGTAAAATGACCCTGGTTTGCCCTCACCCCTGATGATTTTTGTTTTAATAGGCTGGACTCCACAGGTCATCAACTGTAGTTTGACAAAGCCTGTAATAGGTATCTAAATTATCTACTTTAATACTGCAAATTAATGCTGATGAATGGAAAAATGTGGCAGAATTTCTCTGTCACGCATCCATACACTCATGCACCTAAT
>JAVQKI010428775.1:0-20464 GCA_036025975.1 Nematalosa erebi | reverse complement strand
AAAAAAAAAAAAAAAAAAAACGAGGATGGGTGTTTGGACGGACTATTTCAGATTTCACTGTGTTGTGTTTTCATTCTAAGCCTCCTCTGTTTCTCACTCACTTCCTGGTCCGTCCCGCACGCGGGGGCCTGGGGGCGGCTCCCTGCTGCCCTCACTGTCCCCAGCAGAGCGCCCCCCCTCCGACACCTCCATGGACTCAAGGTCATCCAGGTGGGAGAAGATCCAGTCAACTGCTCTCTCCAAAACATTACTCTACACACAGAGTGACAGACAGATGGACAGTGAAAGAGAGACATAAATGTCCAAAAAAAAAAAAAAAAAACAAGGCTGAACATAAACTAGACCCAAACAAAATGAGTTTCCAAGAATGATTCCAATGAAAAAGGCAAGCTTTAGACTGAACATAAGCAAATACGAGCTTAGAATACTGACACAAGAGGACTATCCCAAATGCAGTCATACCACAGAGATTCAGCAGATACAAAAATGTACTTTTATATTTCAGATCATAAAGAACACAAGGAAGTTGATAACAACATAAACCGAAACAAAAAGCGTCTCCTAGAATGACTCCAATGAAAAAAGCAAGCTTGAGACTGAGCAGTGCTTTGGATGTTGTGTTGTGTGTTCCCATACCGTGGCCCTAAGTGCTTTTGTTGCCTGCTCCCGGCTGAAGCCCATGGAGACGATGGTGGCCAGATGCTCCTCTGACACGCTCTCTGTGGGGGTGGTGCCTGGGGCGGAGCTACATCCTGGCAACACCAGGGGGGCGGAGAAATCTGTAGCCAATCAGGAAAAAAAAGAAAATGATGAATAAAGGAACAAAACGTAATTTGATTCACAACAAAAAGAGGCTAGCAGGCAGACTTTGTGGTGACCGACAGGCTTCCGCATTAGCCCTCAAAACAGCCGTCTACAGATGAAAGACGCACAAAAATTGCGGTAACCGCTAAGCGACATATGACCCACCTGGGTCTTCCATGTGACCCATGACCCAGTTCATGGCGGCGTCGATGCCAGTGTTGCCGGTGTAGTAGACGGCCTTCCTGCAGGCCTCCAGAGGGAAGCCCATCTCACACAGCTGAGATACGGTGGAGTCGTCCAGCACAGGAGCTGAGGCCACAGTCGACCCACACACGGGGACAGAGAGGGAGGGAGAGAGGGAGGGAGAGACAGAGAGAGAGAAAGAGAGTGAGAGAGAGAGAGAGATAGAGAGTGAGAGTGTTAATGGCCTGGACAGAGGGCAGAAGCTGGGCTCCATCTTAACATATATTCCAATACATCTTGTGGAATGGATGCTAACTCAGGAAAATTTGAAAAATAATTAATATAAAACACAGCAGAACCAAACCACAAAGAAAAGATACTTCTGAAATTTAAGCTACATTTTCTGAAACATAAAACATAAACAAAGGAAACATGGATAAGGACACGGAGAAAGGAAGTGGGAAAAGAAAGGCGGATGGAGGACAAAAAGCAGAGATGGCTAGAGCAGGACCAAAGTGGAGAAAAAGACAGACAGACTGACACAGCAGTGGGGAGTAGAGAGAGTCGTCCTCCTCGTTGCCGTGGGAACCCAGGATACCTTTGACCTCCACATCAGGGGTCATGAGAGGGGGTGGGGCCACCTCTGGCAGAAGCTCCTCCCCTGGCTGCTGGCCAGTTCCACGGAGCGCGCTCAGATCCAGTGTGTCAGGAACATCAATGCTCACGTCTGCAAGGGAAACGGCGGCCACAGTTGGAACACTGACATACATTTTACCGTGAGTGAACTGAGGGCTCACTAAGCTACAACAGCCCATTTCAAAGGCTGGCTCTGAAGACAAAATGTCAACCTGTAAATCTTACAACAAAAATCTTGCAATAAATTCAGTTGTGTTTCTATTTATGCTACTCTAAGCAAAACCATTCAGCAAATGCTGACCATTCAAAAACGGTTCTTCCTAGCCATTCAGGTGCCGCTACTGAAGGCGATATGACTGACACAAAGTGCATAAATGTAACTACATGTCACTGAGAATTATGTATTTACCCAGTTTCTTAGGGACCCAGTCCAGTCCAAAAGTGAATTTCTTGATCTGAATGACAAGGTGGTCTGGATAAGATGCAAATCGGGTGGTCCTAGGAAGTAGAGAATATTACAATATATTGTCATCTCCAATGTCTTTTCAACCTTGCAAACAGACAGACATCTCTGCATGCCAATTATAAATGATAAACAAGACAACTTAAAGAGGGTCAGGTGGAAGAAATGCTAACACTACTGACATGAGTTAACATTGCCTAGAATGGCGTGGACATTGTGCAACTATGTGCCAACCCCCTGGAGTAATTTTTGTGCAGCGTATAAACTGGATGTATAGCCAAAAAAAGTTCATTGTTGGCATTTCACTGCATTGTCTTCTTTGGCCTATGGTAGCCCATGCCCTGGCATGACTGCTAAAGGAAGGGTGTGTTAGGAGAAGTGTTGAACAGGGACAGATCCAGGAGAGCTGCATAGCACAGCACTGCATCAGTGGAGAGCACATTAAAAGGGAAATGTAGTCATTTTCAACATATACCTTTGCTGCTCAAGCTCACTCAGATTTGTCAGTACTGAATTTTTGGTCCAATTTTATATTGTCTTCACGTTCAAAGAATCAGCTAAATCAACTAACCTCTGGTGGAAGAATTTCAACGGTTTTTGGTCTTTACATAATTAAAATGTCACCCCAAATGCTATGCAACATCACCTGACACTTTACAACCCAGCACTGTGGCGTGTGCGTCTCCAAATGAATAAAGAAAGCGGTTAAAACAGATTGTTTCCTTAAGCAACCATATACTGGTTTGTTTACCTGGGCCTGGGCTGTAAACAAACCACGATGTGGCTGCTTCGACAAAGACACTGTTTTAACAACATTTTTATTCATTTGGAGACATACCGTGCATGCTACAGCTGTGTGTTTGCATTGGTGATGTAGCACAGGTTGTAGGGTGACATTTTGACCATGTTCAGAAGCTAAAAACACAGTTAAAAACTCTGCCTCCATGGCTTAGCCATCTTGGCCAATTCCTTGTACAAGGAGACCATATAGGTTGGATCAAAGTTTCTCCCATGTTCGGTACTGACAATTCTCAATAAAGGTCTATTTGGAAAATGAGTGGAATTGCCCTTTACGGATGGGAGGGTGGTGGTGGCTGGGCTGCTTACTTGGTGGCGGTGGTCTTGGCCTGCACGGCGGAGCTCCAGAAGTCGGTCAGGGTCTCGGGCTCGCTCCAGGTGGCCAGACACGCCGAGAAGGGGATGCAGGCCCGCGGCATCGGAGGGGGGGGCGCGCTCGAGGACTCGGCCTCCTCGCGCAGTCGCTCTGCCTCCTGCAGCTCCTCTGAGGGAAAGAAAGAAAGAAAGAACAAATAAGGAACCAGGAGAAACTCAAAACATGCAATACCACTTTCATAGTTCCATGGGGAACACCAAAGAGGAAATGACAACTGCAAGGCAAAGTAAAAAACTAATTGGCTTAAAGCAGCTTAAAGCAAACCAAAACCTGAAAAGGAACTCTGAGGATTTATTTGTCATGTAAGGTTTAACGATGGACTACAAATCCCAAGGTCTCTCACCTGTGTTGGTGGCCTGGTCCATGGGCACGGGAAGCTGGACGATGTAGTCTACCCTCTGCGTGTATTTGGCTTTCTGAGACTGCTCACACACGATCCTCTCCTCCACAAGGAAGCGGAAGGCCTCTGAGGGATTCATGCCCGTGCGACAATTCCTCTGGAGAGCCAGACAAATTCACAAGCTATAATGTACCGTATGTTTAAGGCATTCGTGTTGACTGATCATCCATCATCAACTATTTCTGTTGTGCTATTATAGTTGTTCAGGAGAGAACACCTAAGGTCTGCCACTCCTCCTAATGGATCCTTTAGGATGGAAATGTGAGCATGATTGGAGCAGCTGTAATAAGCTGTTTGCAATGATTGCAGACGGCATCACTGATTGAAAGGTGCATGTTGAGATTCAAAACAGCTATATAACAGACAGATTCCGTTTCCTCTAGAAACTGAACCCACCATTTGCAGCTGAACAACACTGATTTACATAATGTTATGTACAATGTTATATGCAATTACACCATACAAAAATTATACAATAATAATACAAAAAAGTATTAATTATATTTGTATATGATATACAATTACCCAAAGGTTATATACAATTATAATGCCATATTGGCCAGGAATTGAACAAACGTAGAACTACATTTTTTACTGCACTACTTTAAAACATACGAATGTGATTTTAAAATATTAACAACATGATCTCATTCAGGGTAAGTTCCATTCCTGGTCCAAACACAAATTTTGTTGCTTGATATTTTCCACTGAGGCTGACATGAATCAATCTTCTCTGGGGCAGTAAGTAACTTTACTCAATACTGCATGTATTAAGGAACATGCCAAGAGGTACATAGCATTGAAGATCACCTAAACTGCGGCCCCTGAAAACAGGGATGAAACAGCACACAGATAGAACCCTCAACAGCATCTTGTGTGCTTGGTAATACGCTTCTAAGTCCCCTGGGCTGCTCTCCTCACCTCCACCATGTTGATGAAGTAGAGCAGAAACTCCTGTGCATCCTGCTGTCTGTTGGTGGAGAACTCTGGGTGGCCACGCCCAACAAGTGCTTTGAACATCCGTGGTGCGATACCAACTTGGTCTCCCTGGTAACCAGAGAAATGTTGTGTGGTTAAGCTAAAGTCGTGATGGAGATCACATGGTCTGAGCTGCGTGGTGTCTGTGCTGGTGAGGCCATGTTTACCCGGGGCTCTGAAGAAGTGCTGTCGTCGCTGGGGTCAGGGGCTGGTTTAGAGTACTCTCCAGACAGTAGACCATAACCCAGTTTGGCTCTAGAGGGGCAGGACAAAGGTCAACATACAAGTCAGATTCCCACCTCGTTTATATGGAACACAAGTTCCCTATTCAAAATACAGAATATTTTAGGACGCATTTTATGGTGCATGCCACCACAAAATGAGTCCCGTTGGCAAAAAATACATATATTAGATATATGCAGTATCTACTGGTTCTAATCTTTAAAATAAACGCCTATCCTCAGTATCAGCCATTTCAAAGAAACAAATAAATGAGTGTAGAGGTAAGTCTGAAGAAAAATTGCTTTTTTTGATCCAAAGGATAAACTAATTGTGACACAACAGTCACTTACACTCCCATATCATACTACAGTCAGACTTCATAATAAAGAAGAAACTCTTAATCTTGGTGCAGTGTCCATACAAAGCAAGATTTCCAGGAAACTGGTATCAGTGGATTAGATTTGTGCAGTAGGTCCTGACCAGTAATGGGAAAAAAGGCGTTACAAACAGCATTATTTTTTCATTAATGAACAATCTAATTAATCACTTTGTCAATTATTACAACGCGGTTACAATGACTGTTAATAAAAGCAGCATGTTACCATAATTAACCTGTAGGCCTGACATAAGCGTGCTTGTCAGCACATTCTTTTCTGTAAGGCTTCAGGCATCACCCACATAGTTCTCATCACACAGATAGTGAAACTATCACCTGAACTTTCCAACACTGCTACTCACTAGTTGCTGTGACTACCGTTTCTCAAGAAAATCAGTGTTGGCTTTACATCACAATTAGCCCCAAAATAGCGTATGCATTTCACACTTATTCTTTTTGGTGCAATATCGGCATCTCTGCCCAAACATGGTAAACGGCATATCAAAATGATCAGAATATCCTTCGATTTTGAAATAGCCTAATTTCAAATATTTTCTGATATCCCAATCAGTGACCCACACATCCCAAAGTTTTGCCCATACCAGATGTTCTGTGCATTGGCTACTATGTCAAACTTGGCCCTTGCATTTCAGCTGTAGGCTATATGGCCAGCCGTTGTTTCAGCTCTTGGACTATTTCACACCAATTCATCTCTTTGCAATGTGCAAAAGTTGAAAATGAATAAAATGCTTTGTGTCGGTAGGCCTACATATTTCTTCAAATTCCTAAGTTTTGGCGATCATGATTCCTATGCCAGAGTCCTGTGCAGTTCGAAGACACTTATTTATTGAAGGTACAAAGTCAGCCCAAAGTAGTAAAAGTTGAAACTGCATGCTTGGGTTTTAGGCAGCCTGGTGTTCTACTGGCGCTTCAGAGGCACTGCATACCCTTGTGTTTGTGCGTTGTTACCAAATTATTTTTAGCACCTCAACTGCATTGGCTTCAGAGGCAATGTCTGTGTTGCTGAACTCTTTTAATCTATCTGTCGCAGTTCATATTCACACACTTCAGGCAGATTTTAGCTGGCTGTGCTTACCCATGCGGGTTGGCATGTGTTTGCATTTTATCGCAAAATCTGCAAAAGTGTAGACCGTTGATGCGAGACACGGTGATTCCGTTGAGTGGTATGAGGTGTACCTGACACCAGAGCATTATGGGCTATTCAGCACCTGATCTTGGAGCAGCTTTAAGGCTATGTGCTTTTAC
Source organism: Nematalosa erebi (assembly GCA_036025975.1). Lineage (NCBI taxonomy): Eukaryota > Metazoa > Chordata > Actinopteri > Clupeiformes > Clupeidae > Nematalosa > Nematalosa erebi. The sequence continues at coordinate 13,962 of JAVQKI010428775.1, read as the reverse complement.
CCACACACTGATTCAGCACTGTGCAGCGACCACATTGAACACGTGTGAGGGGGAGCCGGTAGAGTGGAAAAAGCCTTATTCCCCTTATATTTATTGCCCAATTCTGCTACACCAAACTTGCCACTGCACTCACTCATGGCATTAGCACGATACCAGCCAACTTTAAGGTTAGTCAGACGATTGGTTCAAGAGTTATGCATGGAACAGACACACAGACAGATCTCTCTTGCATTTATACAGATAGTTTAGTTTAGATAGTTTAGTGCATACAGTGCATATAGATAGATAGATAGATAGATAGATAGATAGATAGATAGATAGATAGATAGATAGATAGAGTGCAAATTGGCAAGCGCCACAGGCGAACCTTGAGAATCATCATTCGGCTTTAAACAATACACATCTTTAAAAACCTGATGTGGCCAGTCATTTGGCCCTAGGTAATAAGAACCATCACCTGCTGTAATGGATCTGTGTGTGTGTGTGTGTGTGTGTGTTGACTACAAACACTGAAGCTTGTGCCTGAGTAAATGCTGTACGTGACAGACAGAGAGCAGACCGCATGTTCTCAGATGGCACGTTAAATGAGACAGGGCGGCAGTCTCACACGGCCTACTGTACTCGTCACATTCCAATAAGCCACATCTGTGCTTCTCCAGTGAGTTGGTGACATCTACTGGAGAGAGAGGGCACTAAGCACACAAGCCACTCACCGCAGAGTACACTCAGCTGCCTTGGAACACACAGTGAAGAGAGGAAAAGAAAAAAAAAAACGAAACGCCATCTAGGTACACAAGTCCGACTGGGTGGGAGCTACTTTTGTGTCTGAACATGAAAACCAGATGTGTGCAAAGGTTCTATGTAACAGCACCTACTGGGGCTCGTGCTAACACACAGGCTTAGGATTCTTTATGTACGGCTTCAGGTTGTACAACTCCAATGTTTTTTTTTTTTGGTCCTTTATTGTTGTCTACATAGGAGATGACTGCAACCGGACTCTGTGCATATCAAGTGTAGCAATCTTTAGTTACAGTAAGAGAGAGAGTTACTCACACTTGGGTTTTGAAGTCCTGGGTGGGGTCACTTGGCGCCTCATCAAGAATCTTCTCGATGTTGGAGACGTACCTTAGTAGAAAGAGAGAGAAGGTCAGACAAGAACAGGCTTTTGGTGTACAGCGCTTAACGCTCAACTTGGACTGTGACAACATAATAGAAGAAGCAGAACAGTGTGTGGGCAAAACTGCAAATAAAGCAAATGGTAAATAAAGATACATAATGTAAACAAATGTTCTGTCCATCGAGTACAACACATAATACAAATGCCTCACTGGCCTCCTATATTTAGAGAGGCTCTTTACAAACACATTGGGTAACCTCCAGTTTCACAGTGTAATACTAGCAGCGACATTAAGGCAGAATAATAGCCCCGTGCTCTGTCCCCAAACAGGGCAACACAGCCACACTAACAGAAACACAGAGCAGGTGCTGAGGACTCACTTGGTCTGGAAATCTGGCACGGTGAAGAGCACTTGCATGACAGAGTTGAGGTAGCAGCTGTTGCCCAGGTTCTTCATCCCTGTGAGCCCGGGGCCCCAGAGGGGCCGCAAGGTGGCGCCCGACTCCTGGATGACCTCCCACTCCCCGACACGCTGGTTCACCGCTATCTCCAGCTCCGTCATCGTCCGCTCGGTCTGGGGAGAAAATGGGCAGAGGAGTTTAGAGAAGAGGCAACAGCGGACATGAAGGGAGAAACAACATTCACATTTAAACATCACTGAGAGTCAAACAACGTTATATAAGAATTGTAATTCTTAGATTGACTACAGTTAAATGCAAGCAATGTTCCAAATAACCCCCTGGTTTATGCCCAAACTAAACAGAATTCAGGATCATCTATACACCTTTAAACGGAAAATACTCCTTATCGGAGCGTCTTCTCTCATGTGGGTATGTTCAATTGGCATGACGCATCCAATACAAGGCATCTTTGTAAGGTACGATAGTGACCTAACTGGAATAAAGCAACTGATTTGATCCAAGAATATTTCCATTGCACACTATTCTTCCACACATGAAAACAGATTATCAGGATCTTGCCCTAACCAGAATATTGACCTTATTACAAATTTGCTGTGCATCTAGCCGTAGTCATTGTCAGTGCATTTTTTACTGGTAATGTTAACTTTTACTGAGGTCAACTGTAGCAACTGTAATCACACCCAATCATAACAGAAAAAATGGGGAAGTCCTGAAAGAAAGACTAGTGGTCTTTATCGTGTTTTCCCCACCTTCTCCATGGTCATCATGTCGATGCCAAAGTGAGACAAGTGCTCTGGGAGTTTGGAGTCCAGGACCATGTCGTCCTCATCATATGAATACACATCTGCAAAAAGCATTTAGCAGGGAATCACTAGGTAGACTGGCTTTCCAAACAACTCAACATGTCAGAGCACCTGCTGTCTCAGATGTGCACACCATGGTGTTAAGAAACTTCAAGACACATATTTACATGTGTATTTGGCGATTCAAATGGAAACTGAGCACTCGTGACAAGGTAACAGGCAGAGGTAATGAAACTCTCAGTCATGACCTGAAAGTCTACACCTACCTGCCCCATCTGGAGTGATTGTGCCCAGTTTGACTGCTAGAGGGTAGCCGGTCTGCTGGAAGTGCTGGAGGGCATGGTTGTTGCCCCCTGAGCCATCAAAATACCTCCTGCCACACATGACTTTCCCATCTGTCAGATTCATCCAGAGATTCTCCTGCAGGTCACAAACCTCACACCTCCACCCACTGTGATGAGAGAGACAGAGCGAGGAAGGGGAGGGGAGAACAAAAGAGGGGGACAAAGAGCAGATGACAAATGAAAGGGAGCAATAGGGACAGTGACACCATTCAACAGTTGCTTACTCCACTCCTGGTCAAATCAGTGGCATACAGAAAGAGTGTGTGTGCTGCCATCAGACCTTGGTGGGATCTTGACGCCGTTGTCAAGCTGTTTGAGCTCGGCTGCATGACGGGACTCCTGCCGCACCTCACCATCCCACTGCTGCACCTGCAGGGCATTGGACACCGAGTCAGCCGCCATCACTCCCGCCATGGACAGAGAAACCTTCAAACACACACAAAGATAATCTAGATTACTTCAACACAGAAATGTGATGTACACAGAGACAAGATTCACATGGACATGCTTGGGACCTTGCATATTTCTATTATGAACAGAATTCTGTCAATATGTAATGCAATTAAGTAAGTAAGCAAGCAAGCAATCAAGTAAAACTAGCATTTGTATTGTACATTACCCTGTTTAAACAGCTTCACACACACAGATAAACAAATATAACATAAACAATCAGCAAGTCCATTGGCACTGGTGACTTGCTTGACATAGCCTTAGCTATAAAAAGTATTTAGCTCTAAACAGTCTGACCAAGTAGTCCAACATTAGGCTGTTGGTCTACAACAAGTATTTACTACATGTGCAATTGATAGACAGGAAATATACTTTCAAACAAGGGCACAACTTGGACAGGCCAGGGCTGACATTGCACAATAACAACATTAAACTCTTTCAACGGCTTCAACCAGCATTCTAGAAGTGCAGTTTGGCATTACCATTTGAGCAGTGCAGTCTGGCATTCCCTTTCTAGCAGTGCAGTTTGGAATAACCATTCGAGCAGTGCAGTTTGGCATTACCATTCGACCAGTGCCGTTTGGCATTACCATTCCAGCAGTGCCGTTTGGCATTACCATTCCAGCAGTGCAGTATGGTAGAGCAAATGACACAGACACACAGATTTGCTGTGCTCCCAGTATACTGTTGCCTCACCCGCTCTTTCACAACATCAGGCATGGATGTCAAATCATCTGAGGTGACTTCCTGTCTGTCTGGGAACAAGACCACCTTCACCTCCTCCTCATACTGCTCCTGTTCCACATCAAAGCCCCCCTCTATCCCTAAAAGGATTGATGAGAGTTGATGAGAGTTGATGAGGGGAGAACATAAGAGCAACGAATTACCATCATTATTATCAACAGATCATAAACAACTGAATATTCAGATAATTACTCCTTGTAACACCTTTCCTGTTAGGATGGGTCACAGATGGTGCATAGTTACCTATGGCCAGTCTTGTAGGCTTCTTCTTAGGAGGGTCACCTGAGCCAGAATTATTGTCATCTTCCTTCTGGAATGTAAAAGAAATGTGTAATATCATTGCATTCAGGTACAAAGGTTTCTTAAATAAATCCCATCGTTTATGCTAGTACATCAGGGGTGTGACCTAAATGCTACTGTACCACTACTACTAACTGCTTGACAGTATTTCACCAAAGTGCCTGTCAGGAATATCATTCCTTTGGTCCTACCTGCGTTTTGCGGGTCCGAGTGATATGAAGATAAGCTCTCTGCCCAGTCCTTTTGTGATGTCGGTCCACATATTGGCTACCGAATCCCAGAAAGCTATTCATACAGACGTACAGTCCACCTTCACTTTCCTGAGAGGAGAAATAGATGCAACAGGACAGACGTGCATTAGTGTTGGCTAGCAAAATGATGCTGCAATTTACAATCTAACTTGTAAACACTAGGATAAAATGACTCCGAACGAAATTTTACCTTACTGTAATGGGTTCACTTTTCCAAAACTCAAATTGAAAACATTCTATAAATATGTTTGATGAAGATTACAGCACACAGACTAACTAAAATAGTAGGTAAAGCAAACGTAAGCTAGCAAGCTAGCTACAAACATTGAGCTAGCTAAAGTTAGCTTGTTTGCTAACTAGCTAGCTAATTTGAATGAAAAGAATAAAAACTGACGTAGACAGAGACACAGCAAGTATACTAACAACAAATTACGGTGCAGTCAGAAACAGGAAGGCTGACAGCTACCAGTAGAATGAAATGAAACGCAAAACACTTGACTCACCGGAGAGGCAAATGACAAGGCGCATTCGTCTTTGTGGACACGGTCTCCGGGCCTCGGAACCCGAATTGTGGACAGAACCGACATCAAAACCTCGCTAACCTCCGCCATCTCTTGCAAGCCGAATCTGCCTTTCCGTCCGAAGTTTAATAGTCTTTATTTTGGCCCCAGTTTTCACCTCTCCGACTCAGTATAAAGACCGGTTGCTACCTCCCCCTTTCTCCTGTCCCTTCCCTGTGAAGTGCTATCAATACCTCCCTATGCGTCCAGCGCTTTCAGCCGATGCAAGCAAGGCCGGACGCTCAACAGTGTCGTACCACACGCTAGAGGGTCGTAGTGTACGGCCGTAAAGTATCGAATAGCCACGATTTAAAATTATCATTGATGTGTAATAAGGTATGTTTATTGACTGAACATCGTAGATATTACTAAAGTTGAATATTCTTAATTAACTTAGGTTTTACTTTTCTTCTACGTTTTCAAAAACTTTCTAAGAACTGCCCGTGAGAAATTGTAAATCGACAGTACACGACACTTTACGCTGTTTTCTGCCAGTCTAGAGTTTAGGACGACAATGAGAAAGCGTAAATTTTGGTTAAAGCCTCCGTTGATTGTATGATCTACTGCCACCAGGTGGATCGGCGGTGATACATGATTTCTCATACTTAAAATACCTAGGCTGCATTTTTGCATGCATTTTTATTGAACTGTCTCAAAGCTATGCAAAGCTGTTTTATGTCAGCCTGTGACAGAAACAAAGAATCACTCAAGACAGGACATGAAAGCAGGGTTCCTGAGACTAAATCGGGTTAATGTAGATTATGTAGCCTATGGTATCTAGATCTTCTCCTGCATATTGCCACTCCTCTTTTAAATTCCCCTCCCAACTTTCTCGCATTCTCCATCCTCCCTCCTCCTGTATGTAGCTCTGTAGCGGCACGTCTACACTTTCTTGTAGCTACGTATCCACACCAACTTTCCCCAACTTTCTATCCAGTAGCCTACCATGGCGCTACGCTCAAAACATCACTGTGTAGACGTGGCGCTGATCATCGGTGTTTTCTGCTTAACGAATTTTCTAGGATCCGCTGCGGGCAGTGGAATTTCGTCTGGGTTTGCTACTGGCCTCTTACCCCCATACGACTTTTTGTATTATATGGGCGTACGAGCGTACTTTTCTGAAGACTGGGAAAAAGCTGCAGAACATATCGAGAAGTCCATATCCATTCGCCATGCTCTTCTTCGGACACGTAAAAAATGTCACGATGAATGTTTGTCTGCAGGGGACGACAGATTATCCTACTTGGGTATTAATGCGTTATTATGTTTCCGCAAAATAACAATGTGTTATTACGAGTGTGTGATATTCCTGTGTGTGTGTGTGTGTGTGTGTGTGTGTTTGTTTGTTTGTGCGCGTGCATGCCTACGTGCGTGCTGGTATAATCCTACAGGCCAGCCACTGGTTCTTGCTCTAAATGAATCACATCTGCATCAATGATTAACTTCAAACTTCATCAGCTGATTTTGAGTTTTTTAGGTAGGGTAATTGTCGGTGAGTGAATCTTAATAGCATGCTACTTGTTTGTCATTCTGCCTCAAAATAATGACAGAGACTGAGACGGGGAGCTTATGGGACCTCTACGCTCTAGACTGGGTTCAGCGTCGGGCGGAATGTGCCCGATTCTGCCTGGGGATGGCTGTCTCCCCGGCTGGCCAGCGTCCTGTGTCTGCCGACATCGATTACGAGTTTGGAACTCGAAATTCGTACAACTTCCTCCAGCTTACTTATTTTAAGGTATGCAATGTGTCACCACTGTTAAGGTATGCTAATGAAGAAATTCAATGGGGGATGGGTGTCAGCAGACCAAAACAAGTAAAAATCTTTCTCATGCATCACCTTCAGCTGGGCAAAATGCAGAAGGCCGCCTCGGCAGCGCACACCTTCTTCGTGGCCAATCCCAGTCACTTGGAGATGCGCAACAACATTGAGAAGTACAGGCGCATGGACGAGGTGTCAGATGATGCATTCGTAGATAGAGAGAAAGAACTGGAGACGCATTGGGTAAGTTGACAGAAATGGACACCATGAGAGATATTAGATGAATGAGTTTGTTTGTCGAAAATTTCAGGTTTATCACAAACTTGAAGGCATCGAGCTGTAAGGAAGATTGACTGGGTGAAATGTTGTTTTACAGGTGAATTGCACAGGTATGCCTTCATACCCGCCAAACTGTTAACAACCCACGTGGCTGTAGTATACTGCATAGAGAAATATTTGTGTTTTACCAATATTTGATGGCTGAATGCAAACTATCCCCAACATAACATTGGGATTTACATAGGCCAAAGAATGGCAGGGTTTACCCTTACCCAGGAGGTCACTGTCTCTCGCAACACACACACACACACACACACACACAGTTCCTTGTGCAGTTATTCAGTTAAGTTATTCAGCCTAAGGAACTAGTTGGTTGAGTGTCATTTTTAACTCATCTCCATCTGTTTGAATGCTCAGACCAGAAGATTGCCTGTTGATGCTTCATTACACCTCTCTGTCTGAACTTGCCTCTCCCTTCAGGAGGTGTATGACTCGGCCATGGCGGCGGAGAGCTCATCGGACTGGAAGCGGGCAGTGGAGCAGTGGAGGGACTGTGTAAACATTACACTGCAGCACACAGAGGAGTGCCGGGCACAGTGTGTCATGGCGTCCAAGACTCTCCCCGAGGATGAAGCGCCAGAGAGAACCGGTGGAGTTTACGAAAAGGCCGCAGGTGAGTGAGGAATCTTAAGTGGAGGGAAGACTCACACAAATAAAAACATCCAAGGATTGTATGTGTGTGTCAGTGAGTATCAAAAAGTGCTGAGAAAATCTGACAAACCCAGTTGTCTTGTCTCTACTGCATAATAGCACTCGCCCTCTCTCTGCTGGCTTGTCAACAATCTTGTGTGTCTCTGGTGGCAACACGACCTGGAAGGATCTCTGCTCAGGAGGATTTCCTGCCCTCCCAGTTGGAGCATTTGCACATAGCCCAGTTCAAAGGTCAGCAGAATGATTTAGAGCCATTGTCTGTAAGGTGATGTACACAGTCTCTTTCATTTGCCTCCTTTGTAACTCTCTTGTTGATGTTTTACCAGCTGGTGACCTGAAGGGGGCAATACAGACTTTACGCTCTCAGCTGCTCTTCTACCCCTCCGACACAGATTCTCTCAACAACTTGCAGCTTTATTCAGAGACACTAGAGGGCGATACTGACTCAGCCAGCATCGGGCCTTCACAGGTAGACTGCACTGCTGTAAATATTGTGTATTTATTCAACTTCACTCTGTTGCAGTTGTGTTGAACTATCATTTTTTTAATCTCTTCAAAGGAAATTTCAAAATACGTGAAAAGGTCTCTGCAAGAGAAGAAGTTGCTGTATTTTGGAGTAGAAAATCTGAACTTCAACTTCACAGATCCAGTGAGATGAAACCCCTCTTTCATTAACCAAATAATTAGGTAGTTGTCTTCCATATAAATAACAGCCACTTTCTTTTTCTCAGGATCTGTGGACCCCAGAGGATATTGTGCCAGAGTCACTGAGAGAAACATGGAGGTATGTGTGTGTATGTGACAGAGAGAGAGAGACAGAGACAGAGAGAGGGTGTGTGGGTGTAAAAGTGATGGCTTTATATACTGCCTAAGTTTGGCTGAAGGCTCAGTGTTCTTTAGCGATGGTGAGCTATTTGTCTTCCTGTCATGCCAGGGCCGAGAGGGAGCGTCTGAGTGCGGCACCCAGCGAGGAAGAGGAGGAGACGGATGACAGCGGCTTCTATGCAGGTACCGCAGCCCTGCGTGCGATGGCGTCCCCTCTCAGCTTCTGCCGGTCTGTTCACCTCATTCTCATTCAGCACACTTGCTCTCTTACCCAGGGGGTCCAGTACCACAGGTTGGGGTGACAATCACTATGGATGACAAAGCTTTGAATGGAACCAACCGTGTCGTCCTAGATGGGGTCTTATCTCAGAAAGAATGCGATACCATACTCCAGCTCGCCTCTGTAAGTGTTCCATTATCCCATAAAGGACACAATCAATCAGCAAAGTAAAAGAAAACTGGAGGCACCTTATCTTAGAGAGTGAGATGTCGGTTTCTGTTCTCTTTTCTGACAGGCCGCTGCATCAGCAGCAGACAGCTCGCGGGGCAGACGCTCACCTTACACACCGCATGAGCGATTTGAGGGTCTCACCATCCTCAGAGCACTCAAGGTAGGTAGAAGGACTGGTGTTTGGTTGGGCTATGGCCCACCCTGGTTTTCCCTGTTAAAATATGTTGCAGGCAGACGTTTCTTCTCTGTATGTGTTTGTGTAGATGCTGAAGGGTGCTGTACATAGTAGTCAGGTTGTTATGGTCCTCCAATCACTGTTTGTTTGGTTTGTACTGGAAGTATATCTGGAAGTTTACCACCAACATTATAGCTGGGCCATAAAAAACAGTTTTTCTATCTTATAAATGGAAGTTTCTCTCTCTCTCTCTCTCTCTCTCTCCCTCCCTCCCTCCCTCTTTCCTCAGCTGGCACAGGATGGGATGCTGAACCAGTCGGATGTGAAGCTGCTGCATGAGGTGGGGGAGCGGACGAGAACGCTCCTTCACTCCTACTTTAGGAGTCCGTCTGGCCTCTTCTTCTCCTTCAGCCATCTAGTCTGCCGCAGCCCCGTCCCCGGTACAGAATACACACACTGAGTTCAAGGTTCAAGGAGAGATTTATTGCCATATAGTGTAAAAAACACAATAGGAATTCTTTGCAGCCATTCAAGTATGAGTGTGGTTGACCAAAACAGACATAGTAAAACAGGACAACAGTGTAAAGAGAACATAGGTCCTGAGGTAGTAATATTGACAGTACTGATGATATGCAGGCAGTAGGCAGTAAAGTGCAGTGGATAAAGTTTGCACACATGATGATGCTTCAGCTGGATGACAGGCTCGTCGGTTCCTCTTCATGTCTGTCTCTTGTTTGGATCATTTTCTGAATCCCCGTTGGTGTGGAAAATGAAACAGATTCCAAATATAGCAGCTGAAACAGGCTTTTAGGTCATTCGTGATTACGTCAGATTTCAAAGCATGCGTGTCAGATTTGATAGATGCTTGTACTTTCTTGTACAGTTTCTTACTTTCTTTCTAAGCCAAGTTTTAAGGAACTAGGATATCTACAGATATTCAAGAATCGAGTACAACAGCCTGCGGGCACTGACTGTCGCAACACATTATTGCCTAGTGTTGGAGATAGATGCCTTTCCCCACCATACCTAAATGAATTCTACTCACAGTGGTACATCTGGAGTGTGGTGTCATGAAAGACTGTTTGAGTCGGATCCTCCTTCTCTGTCTCTCAGGACACCAGGAGGGAAGGCTGGATCTCTCCCACCCCGTGCATGTGGACAACTGCATCCTGGAGCCCGAGACCAAGCAGTGCTGGAGAGAGGCGCCTGCATTCACACACAGAGACATGAGGTACGCCCCCACCACAGCCAGCCACTCTCAGGCTGAAACACCCAATCTGTGAATGCAAACATCCTAGCGATTCCTTATGGGATAAATAACACAAAAACACATGGCATTAATGTTATTTACTGTACATTTCATCATTAATTCATTCTTCATTTGTATTTAGTGGGATACTTTATCTAAATGAAGACTTTGAAGGTGGGGAGTTCTTTTTCACAAAAAGGGATGCTAAAACAGTCACAGTAAGTTATGCTTTCCATGCTCTCCATTTCACTCCCCGCTCCAACTTCATGTGAATTACTGTATGTCCTTGTGTAAAATTAAACCATTTAACATTTACAATTTAATGGGCTGTATACAGTACGTGTCATTGTGAATGGGTACATTTGAAGTCAACTAACAACCCATTAACAGGACATATTGCTCTCCTCTTCAAAATGCACTGTGGCAAAAAGCCAGAAATATACTTCATATTTTATCAAATAAAGCTAATAATTTGCTGTTAAAATGCTGTGGGCACATTTAGGGGGAAGAAAAAGAAATGGTGCAGTGGTGGAATAAACAAGAGTCATGCCTTTGCTCTTTTCACATAGGCTAGAGTGCAGCCAAAATGCGGCCGTCTGATTGGATTCTCCTCTGGGCCTGTCAATCCTCATGGCGTTACAGCGGTGACCTCTGGACGGCGATGTGCATTGCCTGTCTGGTTCACCAAAGAGGTCCATCACAGAGACATGGTGAGTTTGTGGAGGCTCATTACTGTGGACGAGACACTGGTCCTGAATCAGGTTTATTTGTCTACGGCTACCAGGTAATGAAATAAGACAACAGAGAATGTCTTTCCAGTTAGAGAGTGGAGGGACGAACAGAGTCTTGAGGAAGAAGAAATGAGATTCAAGGGAAGGAAACTCAAGACAAATGGGAGATGTGGAAGAAGGATGCTGCATTTTTAATCAGATGTGTGTGTGTGTGTGTGTGTGTGTGTGTGTGTGTGTTGGTCAGGAGCGAGAGGAGGCTGAGGCTCTGTGGGCGGCGGATGGACAGAGCGTTCTGAAAGAGGAGAAGAAGGACGGCGAGGGGGCCCAGCCTGCAGCCCGCACAGGGAGAAGCCAGGCGTCACGAGGGCGTAGCAAAGAGGCCAAAAGGGAGATAAGGCGTGACGAACTGTGAGAGTGACAAGCGAAAGAGCCAGCACCGTCCACTTTGGTCCTGACTGTTGGCCCCCATCTCTGTCTGAGCTGCAGCTCAGTGATCTCTGTTGTCCCAGCAGACACAATCAGACTAGAAGGACTTTTTCTCCATGACTGTGCCTGTTGGTGTAAAGTGTTGGTGTGTTGGTGTGTGTCTGTATTTCTGTGTGTGTGTGTGTGTGTGTGTGTGTGTGTCTGCATGCGTGCATGCGTGCTTTGATGCCAGTCTCAATGTTTTACTTTGTGCTGTTGTTGGTCTCACAGCTGCGATTCAGGATTATGTTTGATTTTTGGAATAAAGTAAAACCGTGAGGGAAAAGTGTAGGCCTCATCTTGAGTGCACGAGCTGTGAAACCTTGGGGGCTGGTGGGGGAAGTGACGAGGACTGGAGTGATGGGTGACGATCTCTCCATTAACCGATTAGGAGCGCAGGCCGTTGTTATCTTCACATTCCCAGGATTAGAAGTAGAGAGGAGAGGAGGTAGAGGGTTAATACAGGCCTGCCCATTAACAAACACCGTGACTGAGAGAGGTGGTGGCGGGGGTTGATAGGCTCAGCTCTGCAGTACATTAACACTGATGGAGAGAACGAGGGAGACAGAATGAGCAAGACGGAGGGAGGGAGGAGGAGGAGGAGGAGGAGCAGGCGAGGGGAGGGGAGGGGGGTTGACAGGGAGCGGTCTGCAGGGCTGGTTGGTGAGCAGAGAAAAGGGACCGAAAGCGAGATTACAGCTAATCCCTCATAAACGAGAGCATTTGTTTATGAAGCTTAAAAACTCCTCCATTTAGAATATGGAATAATAATCCACAAGAAATCATTTAATCATTCGCGGCCTACCACTGCACCGCCCCTCACCTCCATCACCACTCCACCCCAGCCCAGTCTCAACACGATTGCTTTCCCATTAAAACCAACCAGGCTTCCCAGTGCCTGGAGTACATAATGGGTGTCAATAAAGAGTCAAGTGCTGTCTGTGGCCCGGTCCCATCGTCTAAGAGCTTCTGTGCCCTAATCTGTGGCCTGATGGCTCTGCAGTGACACTAATGGAAGATAAAGTAGTTAGCCCTTCCTCCCCTTGGGCCGCTCTTGCTGTTGCCCTATCATTAAATATCCTTTATTTAGTGACTATATTAATAGGACTCAGAACTTTGTTTGAGTTCCCCGTGCGTTAGCGCAGGGGAGACGTGCCATTGGTGGCTATCTTAGCCCGGTGCCTCATGACATCACATAATTATGTAAGCTGTAACATACGGCAACATGTAACAGTATTAAAAAAAAAAAAAAGAAAAGAAAATGTCCACTGAGGAACTGAGAGATGTTAGTGTTGCTGTGTCTAGAATGAGAATGCATTTCACAAATACCCTGTAATATCATTTTTTGGTATTCATTTGATGTCAGTTTTGGACACGTCAGCCAGTCAAGAACCCTGAGTGTCTCCCTTTGGTATATAATATCTGGATTATCCTCCTATTATTGACTATAAGAGACTGCTATCCAGTTCCTAATAAATGTAAAGACTCCATCATCTCTAACAGCTGAGCAGCCTACAAGGGCTTATCTTGGGGGATTGCACCCTAAAGCAGCAGGAGCAACAGCGACAACAACAGCATCAGCCTTAAGCAACTTGTCGCATTGTGCAGTCATGTGAAAGCCAAACCCCATTCTCTGCCGCTAACAGATTATAATCCTCATCTATTTGTGCCCATTGTGTAGCTCTACCCCCACCCCCCTCCACCACCCCACACCCCCTCCAAATCTGTGAGGGGGGTGCTAAAGCTTAGTTCCTGGTTGTTGTGGAATTCATTTCCAAAGGCATTCATAAACATGCCATATTCTACTCTACAGTATATGAATTCTTAGAGTTTTCTTTATCTGATATATCTCTCACCTACCGAATAAATGCCGTTTTACTTCTACCTTACTCATTTGTTTTTGCACGTCATTGACGTATTTTCCGAATTTTCATTTTACATCACCTGAGTCTTGACAGGTAAGTGAACGAGTAAGCCAGGGGCTACGTGAGATGAGGGAGCGTTTTGTGGATTACTGACTACCACCATGGGCTCCTGGTTTTCAAGTCACCCATTGTGTCATGTTGTCAGTGGCCCTCACTGTCCCCATCTCTCTCTCTCTTTCTCTCTCTCTCTCTCTCTGTGCTAATATTAGACCACTCCAACGTTTACAAAACATGGAGCCTCCTGACAGCGTAGCCTGTTAAACTGCACCATACATAGAAATGTTCTCAAATCCTGCTTTTTGACCCGCGCGGGGGGGGGGGGGGGGGGGGGGGGGGGGGGGGGGGGGGGGGGGGGGGGGGGGGGGGGGGGGGGGGGGGGGGGGGGGGGGGGGGGGGGGGGG
>JAVQKI010428622.1:0-12600 GCA_036025975.1 Nematalosa erebi | reverse complement strand
AAAACCCTTGTAGCTGAGGAGAGGGCTGTTAACCATACCTCTCACTGCCTGGTGTGGTGATTCTGTAGAACCTGTGTCTCAGGTGGTGCTTATCTCCATGGTAACATGTGGTGCAGAGGTCATAGTTGGTGCACTCGGCGCACTTCCAGCGGATACCAATGATGGGTTGCTGACGGCAGGTGTCACACATGGTACCATCATGTTTAATACCTGAACGAAAGGCAGCAGTTGTCTTAGAACATGGAAAAGGACCCTTCAATTTATGAAGGACAAAAATGTTGCCAATCAATGCAGATGTGTAAGGATTGCTGGTCAGTAACAATATAGGTCTACAGCTTGTTGACTTCCAAAGTATATATCCACACACAAGGAATTTGGCTTCTGCATCTGTCATTAACTAGTGAAACAGAGTGAGGTGAAGCACACGCTAATCCAGGGCAGTGGGCTGCCTACTACATCAGCGCCAGCTAAGCAGTAAGGGCTTAGGTGCCTTGGTCTACTGGTCGGGGTCGAACCCGATTTCCACAGTTGCTTTTTTTTTTTTTTGGTCACTCTCACTAAAGTCAACAAAAAGCCTGTCCTTCACCATGAAACTGCCATGTTAATGATCAGCTCAGTCAGGGAGGCAGGATGTTCACTGATTTAGCAGTCCCTTAAAGTAAGGATTGCTGCATTATCCTGACAAAAGACAAAAGACAAAAGTCTGCTCACCTGTAGGTGCGCTGTCCAATATCCTCACGTCATAGGCACCTGAGCAGCGATAATTGGCAGCGGTCCCGTTATCCCAAACTACCACCACTTCCTCAGGACTTTCAAAACTCCTCACTGTTCCAACATGTCCTTCTCCACCGTCCTGTTTACCCCATTTCCAGTCCGGTCCACGGACAACTCTAGCACCCACTCCTTCCATCATGATTCGGTTATTCCTTCCGGTGGTCATTTAGCTACAAATATATCGCAGTAACAACAACAACAACAAAACCAAAACCTTACTAACTTATAGGATGTAATTAATCCTGGTTTGAAGCCAATCACATTCCTGTTGCAGAGACAGTCCTGAATCTTTTTATTAACTCACCAGTTAGAAAAATAATATAGCAAGCCAGCAAGGTCCGATACAACATTCAGCTCCAACACTATCCATTCATCTCCAGAATTCAAAACAACATTTTGCCCGACTTCGGCTAGTATTAAAGCCGCTTGTTGGGCTGCCGTAGTAACTTGAGTAAATACTACGACTAACGTTAACTCTTGGCGAACAAATAGTCTTTAATAAAGCACAAGATACAACACCTGGCTATGTTAATCTATCAACTGGCAAACTTTTAAAAAACAGTCACTTTGTTAAAAGAGAAGCAATGATGACCTTACAGGCGGCTAATAAAATCTATTTGATACACACCATTAGCTAGCAAGCCAGCTATTCTGTTCCGACTTTAACATTAACCTACGATGTGTGACAAGAATCTCTCCGGATGCGTAATGTATGTGTCGCCCAAAAAAATCATAACTAATGATAGATACATTTAAGATAGATAATCCATACCTAAGAGCTATAACGATTCTATGATTCACTACAAAAGTAAACGTTGCACGTCACTCGACAAGCTATTTTAGCTAACGTTAAAGCAAAAGTTGTCCTGAAGTTGAGAGTGCAGGCAGGCGGACGGGGGGAGAAAGAAAGAGCAAAATCTTTCAGAGTCTGATGTAAGTTACTTAGCTAAACAAAAACGAGATAGCTTGCTAACAATAACTGACTAACCAGCCAGGTGACAAAGCTAGCTAACGTTAGCCAGTAAACTTCAAATGCTAACATAAGCCCTGACGTTTTTCACATCAAACGTTTGGTAGCTAGTTGGAAGGTGGAAATGCTTTCTCCTGCGCCGAAATTAGAAAAAATAATCGGATGTAATACGTTTCTTCATCTATTGCAAGACTTGGGTTTGGCGAAGACTCAACAGATGGATCCAACTTCGTGTGACGCGTTTTCCAGCTTTCGTCGGTGTGCTTTCCATGAGAACGCCTACAACAATGGGGGGGTCAATCTCAAGATGGGGGTGTTGAGGCTACAAGCGAGCTAACAAACTATGCGAGTAGCTAACCCCGATTACTGTTACTATATTAATGCTGAGGTGGTAATTAAGGTATACCGTGTATCTGCATTCAAGCTAGATAGCAAATGTATTTCAAATACTGTTGTTTAATCCCATCATAGCTTGCCACCTAGTAGCCACATCGCCACGAAAAAGGAGACCTTTGTTCATGCTTTCCAAAATATTCCAGCTACCACAACTTGAGCATTCCACACCTTTCGAAGAATTACTTACTTTAGAGATACATAGGATTTCCTTATTTGTGCATTTAATGTTGGTTAATTAGAAATACCATTCGTAAGTGTTGTTTTGGTGGAATGTTTCGTTAGAGTAAAACTGAAGTCGCCATTACTGTCAATCAAGGCTCAAGCAGGCGGAGGAAGGAATTGTTTGGTACCGTGCTGTTCCCGTGGCGTCAGATGACGCATCGAGTAGTTAACCCTCTCTAAGCCAAACACCGCCGAATCAAGAGGTCCCCCTACTGGTGGCAGTCAGTCATTATTGGTAAGATGAATTGGAAGTGAATGATCATCACAAAATATACGGATCCGATTATCCAAATCAAAATATCCGACATGCACGGCGAACGACGCGCGCACACAAATTTTCACAGTTTAACACCAGATAGTGCGAGTTCAACCCAAGACGCATGCACTCACTTCATGACATTTAAAGCCACATGCAGAATACTTTCACTAAGAGCTAGGGCTTCTTTACTACACCTATTGATGAACTTCCGTAAAGAACCACAAGGCCTACCACATATTGAATTAACCTTTTAATTATAACTGTTATATTTTTATTTCTTTGCATCTTTAAAATGTAGGCTATTGCCATGATAGCCTACTGAAGTTGCTCCAGCATGCATAACAGCTATAGGATATGTTCACATTGCAAATCAGTGGATGTAAATGGGCATCCAGTGCCACAATGCCTGTTGGATGGCCTGCCATGCACCCACCAGAATTAGCCCGGTGTGTCCAGTGTAAAACTCAAAGGACTGAATTACCAGAGGCTGACCCCCATGCCTAAAGAATGTGGTGATGCAAAGTTTTAGGTATAGCTTTAGGTTTTTGTTTGTGTGCATAGAGTGCATGCCCATCTCCCAAAGTTTTTACGGGATATTTACGTTCATTTCAAATTTGAGTAGGCTACAGCAGCACATTTTAAAAAATGGGATCAACAAAAGGCAGGAAAAGTTGAGTAGGACCAAAGGCAAAACAAAGGAAGACACTGAACAGTTAATCAGGTTAACTGGATAGATTTTATATAAAAAGTGCAAAAAACCTGGGTGTCATGATTGATGACCTGCTTACCTGCTTGGTCATGCAGTTTTTCTCATTTTCAACATTAGGAAGATCAGATTGTACCTAACCCAACATGCAACCAAGCTACTGGAACAGACCTCCCAAGTTAGTTTAGGACTCAGACTAATGATGCCTTATCTTCAATTTGTTTTATTAATCTGCATCAGATTTTATTACTTTTTGAAATCCTCTTGCATACAAATGTGGATGAAAATCTTATTGTGATTAGCCTAGTATCAATACTCAAATATAGTGAAGTTAAAAGTCACCTTATTTATATAGCACATTTCACACAACGGAGCTGATCCAAAGTGCTAAATAGGCAAGAGCCTTACATCACTCCGGAGGGTAAGAAAACTTTAATATATGGTGTGATTACTGACATTATTCAATAGGGGGCGATGACAGCAAATATCACTGAATACTGCCCGCTCCGCTTTCTCATGACAGTTTCCAGACAGAGGACAGGAACCCTATGGGCGGTTTATCGACGAATTTTTAACGGGGTTTCGCAGAAATAGACTTTTACACCCTCGCGATAAATTGTATGTATGTTGGTGATGAGGGAAATGAGGGTGAAAATGACTGTGCCAATCTTATTATGTTATGTTACACATAACATGTTATGTTAGCCTATATGCTACCTTAGGCGAAGTGCGCATGGAGAGCCCACCTTGACTATTCCACCTTTCCACTATTAGAACCCTACACCATTTATAAACGTATTCGAAATAGAGGAAACCTATTTCATTCCTACGTATATGCCTACAGCTATCACTGCACCTGTGACTTGGTAAAATTAAATTTAGGATGATGAAAGAGCGCCACACATCGGCAAGATGTAGTATAGGCTATATAGCACCGTTCCCCTTGACTCTCCTCTGCTCAATTGGACACGAATCCGGCAAAGAGGCGCTGATTGTCTCCGCAGCTATCAAACGCGCGAGGTAACAGGGACCTGGCAATGATCTCACTGGAGCTCAGTTTCAATGTTTTGACAAGGGATCTGTCACATTATCTGGAAAACCAAGTAAAAGTTGGGCTTCTCGGTTCTGGAGTAGGATTGTCACTGGTGCTCGGCTTCAGCGCAGCGTATGCCTGCTACTACTTGATCTCTGTAGCAAAGGTAGGGTGGCAGTGAGATGTCTTTTCTGCCACTGAGACAATCCACCATCCACTGAGACAAACCTATAATTTCAATAGCATAGAACATGAAAAGTAGCCTTGACAATTTGTAGGCTGAATGATTCCGCTGCGATGGTTTGCGGCATTCACCGGCATTCGAGAGGGCAATCATCCGATCATGAGACGTAGCCTACTGTCCTTGGTCCTGAATCGGTCTTAATCTTAATAACGCTATTAGCCTTTTGTTTTTCTGAACAAAACTAATAATTTGTAGCCTACCTAACTTGTCGCTTTTTCTTTTTGATTGTGCATATGGGATTTATCTTCCAGGTAGTCCATGCTTGAGGCTACGTCTTAGTTATAGCCTAATCTGTCATCCTGGTATGGCTACGCCTAATATCTCTTAATTGTTAACAGTAGACTGTAATATTTGTCTTGACAGAATGTTAATAAATCTTAAATACATTATCTATTTTTTCTATTATCTATTTTCAAATCTACTGTATCACTAATGCTGGCCTGCAGAGTTGGTTGGACATCTGCATTACCCGGGGCACTTTTTGGTTTGGTTTTGGCCAGTCTGTTAGTTGACTGTACGCTCTGAAATAATAATCGACACGGTTTTCATTTTTTTGTTCTTTTCTTTCTTTTTTTTTTTTTTACAGAAGCCGAAGCTCGTCGCTGGAGGCGAAAAGTTCTACAGATTTCTGAAGGAGCAATGTCCTGTGGTGTCAGAGACGTACTACCCCACCTTCTGGTGCTGGGAAAGCCGAGTTCAGACGCTGCTTAGACCTTTTGTCACAGCAAAACCCGGGGTCACCTATCGGAAGTAAGATATTCCACAATTTATCCAGTCATTGACAAATACCATTGTAATTACTACAATTAGAGGGATTCGCAAGAGTAGAACTACCAGTCAGAGTTCAGTTTTATAATAAATGACACACAAGAATGGAAATAGTGCTTTGATTGGCATTCCAAGACCATCAGGTCATAGGTTAATCAACTTTAAATAGCAAATATGTGAAGTAGAACTTAGGCAAGATAAATGTGCTTGTTCCTCAGTGTTATGTCACCTGCTAGAATAGCCTTGTCTCTGATAATGCAACAACAGATCCAAGCCTGCAAGTGAGGTCAAGGCACCAAGCTACAGGATTTTTTAAACCACCCTCAAGCACAATGTTTCTGGTTGTTTGATACTGCTGCTCTCAGCAAGGCTTAGCTTAGAGATGAAAGGAGCCTTTTGTGTGTCAATGTAGGATCAGGTGCTCTGTGTTGCTACAGTACATTCCTATGAAGATTACTGTGTGTATGGTAACATTAATGCATTTGGGAGAATTAATTATGCTCGTTTATCCTCTAATCATGACATCAGCAGAAAGTTGATAAGGGTGTGTTGTCACAGGCTCAATAGTTAACGTGTCATCTCATGTGTCCAAAGGGTGGCAATAATGCAACACTTAAATTAGTTATATAACTGATTATTTACTGTGGAAACCACACTTCAATCGAACTTCCTCAAGCCCTAAGCATCTTCACACTGTATCTACCCACTACCTACAGAGGTTTTGAGTTACTTATACAGAATCTTTAGTAACCTACCTGCCTAGTCTTGGATGCTTGATCATATACAGTTGCTATGGTACAGCTGTGTGTGAATCAGCAGTGAACCCCTACCATGTTGCCTGTTTACACACACACGCTACACACACAGCATCATGCCACTGGAGCATTCCATACATACACCCAAAACTAATTTCATGACCTTGGCTGAGCATGCCAGTGGCTCCAGTGCTCTGCATGCTCACAGCATCGCGTGTGAATTTGAAACTTGTGGGTGACGGCTGCACCTTGCTGTGAGTCCAGTGTGTGTGTGTGCGGGTGTCTCGGAAACACGTGAGCTATGTTCTGATCTTGTTCACCCTGTAGAAATTGGGGATTTAACATGTCTATTAAAAGGTCCTGTTCTCGCTGGGGGAGTAGAGCAGTGCCGGGGGCACGGGTGGCTGATGGCGGCTGCTCAGCCTGACCCCAGCTGCATATTTAATGGAGCCTCTGAAATTTCATGCCGCTCTGTCAGCTTTAGCCAAACCTCCATAGAGAGCCAAGGTCTGCTTTTGACCACAGTATTAGTCCTGCCGGCCCAGGGGAAATAAGCCGACCTGCCCGGCAATTTACAGAATTTCCTACGGAATAATAAAAGTATTTATCTATCTATGTGTCTATTTAAGTATGTCTATCTACGTTTTTGTTGATCTATGTGTGACAAGGATTTGGACTCTGAGTGTATTTCCTTCTACATGATTGAACAAGGGACAGGTGTTGCAAAGTAGGCACTCAGTTATTCCTGTAGCTTTGGGCACCCTACATTTTTTTTTTGTCTTTTAGTCTTTAACCAACTTTTAAAATACTCCAGTATGTGAGAAAAATGAATGTGTTTACACACACACAAAAAAAAAATCAATGTGTGCTTTTGGAACCATGTTCATATGCATCTACTTTGTTCAAATAGAAAGACCTCATGAATAACAGTAGAACTCACCAGAATGAATGTTTGCACATCATGAGTCATTTACATATTACTGTTTATTGGTCACTTTTTTAACCTGTCTAAGGCTGCTGCGATCCCATCTGAAAATGTTTCAAACACCTGTTAGCTGCAGCATGAGTATCTGAGTGAGTGTGTGACAGGGTACTGCAAGGCTGTCTGTGGCTTCATCTGTGTGTGTGTGTGTGTGTGTGTGTGTGTGTGTGTGTGTGTGTGTGTGTGTGTGTCCTGGGTTTCTGTAGTGAGCTCCTTAAAGCTCCAGATGGAGGCCAGATCTCTTTGGATTGGGTCGACAATGATGAGAGTGCCTCTTACCCAGATACGTCCACACGGCCCACAGTCCTGCTGCTCCCAGGTTTGACCGGCACCAGCCGAGAGTCGTACATCTTGCACATGGTCCAGCAGAGCCGCAATCTGGGCTATAGGTAGGTGTGCTGGAGCCAGTCCCCCACCCCAGACAATATCACTCCTCTTTTTGAACTGTCAGTGTAATTTAAAGCACTCACATATTTTTACAATGTGTGTGTTGTTGTAAAATCAACTAATGTACTATAATGAAAGCAACGATTTATTGAAGCTTTTTTTATAATAGCACAAAGGTGGATTCATGCACTCTTATTACACGGGGAGATTTTGCTAATCCAGTAAGGGAATTTGTAATCTGACTATGGTATTTCAACTGAGTAGATGTCTGCACATATGTTCTGCAGTCATCATTGCAGTAGCGTGCTGGCCGGGGGTGGGAGAGAGCTGTGTCATAGTCTGGCTCACAGACAGGTGCACTTGAAGAGGAGCAGAGCAGCTTTTATAGCTGGGCTAAAAGGCTGAGCCTGGCACAAACCTGCAGGGCTGCAGAGAGATGCACTTTTCCTCTCTTGATGAGAGGAGACCTCATTCTTCTTCAAATGACGTCTAGAGCAATGATGCAAAGACAGGAAGGAAAGAGAGCGAGAGAGAGAGAGAGAGGCAAGCTCAGCACCTTCTCTCTTCCACTCTCTGGGCTTAATGAATTAAAGCTTATGCTGAAAACCAGCTTTGCAGCTTACTAAGAGAAGGTTCCCGACACTGCAGAGAAAGCAGACCACTCTCCCTGCGCTTTGCTTAGGCCCACAGATAGCACATACTGCCATTCTCTGATAACCAATAAAGTGGTCATATGGTGTCACAGCTCTCACTGTTTTCAGCTGATAAGAAGCAAGAATGATTAAAACATTAAAGGTGCACTATGAGATCTTGCATGGTTTTTAGCGCAATTTCCGTTTTGTCTCAGTTTGTGGACATCACCCCTTAATCAGCTTGCTGCCTGCCCCCTGAATACATTGTGAAAAAGCCCGGTCTCAGGAGACAAAACAGGGGCTGTAAACCTCAAACAAACACTAGGTGCACAGGCTGTGCACCACAACATGGCTGTGCCAAACACCAACAAGATGGTTAGGGGAAGTGGAAGGGGTTAGTGAGCATGCACATATGGGTGGTGGGGCAGTGAGAAAAGTTCATTTTAGTAGCGTGAATTTGAGAGTAGCGTTTTGTTTGCCATTGTAGTATTTACGTGGAACGTCAACAGAAGTGACATCATGCAGGATCTCATAGTGCACCTTTAACATAATTTATGAGTTTTAGTGTGTTACAGATTGTGAATTTGCTCATTGGTGGTGAAGACATACATGTACAGTTAGTGTAGAAGGAAATCTGATGAGATGGGACGCTAGCTGGTTGGAATGGTGCACTGTGTTAACCCTCCAGAGGTGTTTGAAGCTGAGATGAAAGCTCGATAAGGACAGGCTTCCTATGCTTGGATGCTCCTCTCATATCCTGTGTGCAGTCTGCAGCAGTGCTTAGCACAGTTGTAAAGGGATGTTTGCAGTGGTGGGTTTTCTGTCATTGATTTGCTAGAGGAAGCTCTATGCTCTCATTCTCTTTGTCCTAGTTTCAAACTCAAGCTTTTGTTTTATTCACTTGTTCACACGTTTTTTTTTTTTTTTTTTTCTTGTGTGTGTGTGTGTGTGTGTGCGTGCATGTGTATGTATGTATGTGAATATGTGTGTGTATGCATCTGTGTGTTTATGCATGCATTTGCATGCCTGTGTGTGTGTGTGTCCAGTTGGATGGTGTATGAATCGATGGAGTTTGGGAGAGCTGGTGAAGAGGGATCCTGAGAACTTCCTCATCCTCCTGCAGCAGATCCTGAGGAAGGCTCGAGAGGTGAGGATGAGACCCATTGGTCAGCACTGTGTCCCGTGGCAGCCAGATGCACATGACTCATCCAGTGTTAAAATAGGAAGAAGAAGTACAGTTGGAGGAAAATATGCCTGACCACAGTAGCATGTCTTAAAAAATAATCAGCTGTGTGTGCAAGCACGTGTGTGTGTGTGTGTGTGTGTGTGTGTGTGTGTGTGTGTGTGTGTGTGTGTGTGTGTGCGTGTCTGTCTGCCGACATACTCAAGATCTTATGCTATTTCTCCCTCCTAGGTCCTGGAGCACTGTCAGTATGAGCTGGTAGCACCTCTTGCTCTCATGTTCACTTCCACTCTCCAGCAGGTGCGTGTGTGTGCGTGTGTGTGCGTGTGTGTGTCTGTGTGCGTGTGTGTGTCTGTGTGTGTGTGCGTGTCTGTGTGTGTGTCTGTGCGTGTCTGTGTGTGTGGCCACAGACGCACCGCAGACATACAGCACACTGCATTGAAACCCCACAGAAGCCATGCATGCACAGAATTTGTAGCTCGATTGGAGATTCATGCTGATTATTTCACCATTGTCAGTGACTTTCTGGAGCTGCATAAGCTTGACTGTGTTTGTTATAGTCAATGCAAAAGCATAGTGGTTAAAGAAGCTGGCTAGCATGGTTATTGCCCAGACAGTTGTGGCTTCTTGATCGCCACTGTTTTACACCTGAGCAAAGCACTTCCTGATTTGCTTTAGGGGAGACTGGCCCTGAAGTAATTGAATGAAAGCCCCTTAAGATAAAAGTGCCAACCAAATAAATAAAATAAATTAAATAATAAATAGAATGAAGAATCCATACTACGTTCGAGTCCAAGTACCCAGCTTTGAACATTTGTCTGAAGAAGTCCCAAAGTACTGTAAATGCACCTTTGAGCATGTCAAGCAGCAGTCTTCTAGCCAGTAGGCTACATTAATTGTGTACTTCATAATAAAACAATAAAAACTTTAATGCTTTTCATGGACAGTATCAAAATAATGCAGTAGCAACGCAGGGTTTTAGTGAAATTAACAGCCAGTGGACCAGCTTGGCCACAAGGAACACGCTAGAATGTTTTGACAGGATTGTTCCAGCCAAAAATTAAAAGACACTCAAACAAGTATTTAGGCCTCAAAGTATCCAAACATGCAGCTTTTTAAACATCCGTGTTCAGAGTGGAGAAGTAAGCACTAGGGGATACGTGACTGAAGTGAGTTACATTCTGCTCTCGCCTGAAAAATAAGTAGAGTGAAAGGACCTGATAGAAACTGCAGATGTACATTTTGTACTGAAGCGTTTATGAGTGACTGCCATTATGCTATGTGTCAGTATACAGTGGGTGTTTAGCAAACAGTGATGTTGTGGCATAGGTTTTCATGTGGGCGCGTGTGTGTGTTTGTGTGTGTGTGTGTGTGTGTTCTGTGTCCAGACGCCATTCTGCCCCCCTGATGGGGAGATCCTGCTTGAAGCCTATGAGGTGTTCCATTCTTTCTTGACCTGGCCAGAACCCTACTGCGGAGTGTGTTCTAGCCTGTTGTCCATCCTCCAACAGGAACTCCGAGCCCCAGGTAGCATGAGCACACACACACACACACACACACACACACACCATCAGTGACGACAGCCAACCACAGAAATATGCCATGCATGCCATGTATTTTGTTTTTTTACCCTGTCAGCTTGTGGTAAACAGCTCCATAGGATGCAAAGGGCCGCTGCCGTCAGTGACTTAGTGCTTCCTCAGACCTGCTCACGCACATGTGTGCTTATGGAAATAGTTCTGAGGAATTCATCAAGAAATCATAAACGTGTTTTATTGCACCTGAGGAAAAAGTCATAAACACAAATGAACGTCAAAATGTAACTCAAACATGTGCTGCCCTCCTCTGGCTACTCAAAGTAATGCAGCTGTGGTCAACCTATATGACATACATGACCACAATCCAGCCCTAATTTTGTCCTGATTCTGCTGTTTGTTTGTTTGTCTGTTGTCAACATGATGCATGCCTCAGTCAGCTATCAGATTACAGAAGTGTAACTCAGGAATGCGTCATTATTTTATGTAAGGTGCTGGTGGAAGAGGGGGAAATAAGGGGAAGTAATTGGTCTTTTTTTTTTTTTTTTTCACTTTCTAACTATTCATGTCTGTCACAACCTGACTCTGTACGACTGGCCTTAATTGTCAGGAGAGAATCCTGATCATGACTGAGCACTCTGTCATCAAAGTCTGTATCCTTATCCTGTATCCTTAACTTCCTTCGGGATGAATGACGTGTCTCTATCTATCCTTTTTTTCTATTCTCTCCATTCCATTCTAATCATCCCTCTGTGTCTCTTCACCCTCCAGGGATTTCATACCACAGGCTTGTGAGAGAGGAACAAGGGCTGACCACGTCCAAGCATTACGCAAAGACCATGTAAGTCCATGTGATTTCCCCAGAAGGGCGAGGATGTCCTGTTGTGTCAGCCTCCCATCACTCATAGTGTCTCTTCAGTCACACACACACTGGCTCACGTCCTTCCTGCATCACTGCTCAGATGGGCTTCCTCTATCTGTGTTTCAGTATATTGCTCTAGGCTAAAAATACGATGCGGTGTGCACTTCAGATACCCATGTCCCTCTAAGGCACTTGCAGGGCACTCTAGGGCACTTGCAGTCTTAACTTGGAGTGGAGTGATGATATTGTGGGATCATGTGTAAGATGTAAGATCAGAATGTCATAATGCTTGTCTGCATGGAACGCTGGTTTTTGTGCCGACTGTTTTTGAACATATCGGACAATATACGAGTTGCTGTCACTTTTTTTTGCAAAGCGCCCCCCCCCCCCCCCCCCCCACTCCCCCTCTCCCCTCAATCTTGCACCCAGAGGGGTTGAGCTCGAAAGCGTCTGTGGTGTCTTTTTCTCAGAAGAGGCTCTTATCACGTGACCCATGAGTTATAACTATTCTAGATGACTTTTAGATAAGTTTGAAAAGTCTGTTTGTTGATTTTGTAAAAACAAAACCTCAATCTTTTCTAGCCTTTTAAAGATGCATATTTTCTCACAGGTTCTTAGGCAACTCACTGAATTGCTCAATTAATTCAGATGGAGAAACAAACAAGTGACAAATAATAACATCCCACTATGTTCTCCTGTAGTACGGTGCTGTTGATGCATAAAGGCCCTCTATGTTCTCCTGTAGTACGGTGCTGTTGATGCATAAAGGCCCTCTATGTTCTCCTGTAGTACGGTGCTGTTGATGCATAAAGGCCTGCTATGTTCTCCTGTAGTACGGTGCTGTTGATGCATAAAGGCCCTCTATGTTCTCCTGTAGTACGGTGCTGTTGAT